>JAQGCC010004275.1:0-13446 GCA_034698905.1 Xestoiulus laeticollis | reverse complement strand
GTTCCCAATTAAGCCCCTAGAGGGCGCTCTACAACAATCAGGGGAAATTCCCTTATTTAGTCTGTAGTTATTTTTGGGTACTGGTAGCCAATTGCAAATCATATAGTACATGTGTACATGTACATATGTGTACAAGCAAGATGAGCAAACGAAGCTACATGAAATTGAATTTGGATATAGAATATAATATTTGCATTTGATAAATTATGCCAAAATTAATAAGAAAAGGCTATTTTTCCCCTAAATCATTGGTTCAATGTACGTATACAATTCCCACACCTAACCTGACCTATCGTAACCTATCATAAATCGACCAAATTGGGTACAAAATCTAGAATATTTCTTTAAAAAAACCTAAAATAATGATTTATGTACATGCACTAAAACTAAAAGGTTTGTGAGCATAATGTTATACATTTGTATTCAATTGTATACATGTATATATATATATAAACATAGTTCATTGGATATTGTCTTTTCATAGCAAACCTCCATGCAATGAACACCTGTCTAATGTGAACACTTTTACCTGGTCCCATGGATGTTCAATGTAGACAGGTACTTCACTGTATATTAATGAAAAATATATTGTATTGAGTAAATTTTAAATTAATCGTATTTCAATTATTTAATCAAATTAAGGCAAGAACCAACATTATTTTATGTTAACAGGGGAATTCCCCTTTCCTATAGATACATCTATGACTAATAATACCAATTATAAACGTATTTCGAGTGATAAAAAAACCTTAAGCTGCCCCTTTATGTAGGCAACTGCTGCTAACACTGATGTAGTGATGGGTTGCCTATGTTTGAATTATTAAGGGGCATTATTAATATCTCAAATTTAATCTTAAGTTTACCTTAAAATCGTCTCTATTTTATGTTAAAATGGGAAGTCCCCTTTTCTATAGATACAGGGCTAGCTGAAAGAGCCATATTTACACTTTTTTCCTTTGAATAATCTAATTTCCCTGACATTTCTTGGTTTTATTGGCTTGTTGAAACCCATTACCCTTTTTCTCCAAAAGATATTTAGCTGGTTTAAGTCTGAAATTTATCTATAAGTCGTTAAATGTAGGAATAAAGCTTGAACAACACTGATGGACAGAGTAAACAAAACTGTTAATATCTGAAGATAGTTTTCTGAATACGTCGTAAAACCGATTTCAAACAGTGTATCAAACTGTTTACAGACAACAAATTGAATCAAGATGTGGGAAAAGCCAATTTAAGGTTTAGGGATGTTGTGTGAAACAGAAACTAGCACAAAAACATATCATAAAAAAAAGCGATTTTAATAAAAATAACTAAAATTATTTAAGAAAAATTTGCACGAGTCTACTTTAAGAAAGTTTCTTTAAAAAATGTTTAAAGATGACCACAATGATTGGATTAAATCGATTTGATCATCAAAGTGCATTTAGTAGAATCCGACTTAAATCCCAATGCATCATCTGACAACTTAGATTTAATTTACTCCTAATTTGATAGATCAAAATGTCGATTTTGATTTAGGACAAAATGGAGGTTTCGAAAGTTAAAATACAAGGTGGACCAAAAGTCAATTTCACCTACTTTTTCTTAAATATTACAGTTATTAAAATTCAGTTAATGCTGTTAAACAGGAAGTCATGTGTGCTCTAAAAACTGGTTTTATTAGATTTTACCACCGGATATATTTTTTCACCGAAACCCGCATTATAACTTTTTAGACGTAACACTTAGGACAAAATGTCTAATTAAGAAAAGGTAGAGAATTGACTATTTTTTATGAAATCAGTTGTTTTCGTCTTCATTATCAATTATTTATTATCATTACAATGTTTTTTTTAAAAAATTGGAAACGCCTAAATGTTAGCTTCACTGCATTACAGCAGTGCACTGCAGTGAAGATAACACTTAGGCGTTTCCCTGTTTTTAAAATCATTGTAACAACTTTAAATAATTGTAAATGAGGACGAAAACAGTTGATTTCATACAAATAGTCAATTCTTTACCTTTTTCTAATTTGACATTTTGTCCTAAGTGTTACTGCTAAAAAGTTATTACACGAGTATCGGTCAAAAAACATCCATATGTAAAATATATTAACATCATTAACAGTATTAACAGAATTTTCATAACTATAAGATTTAAGGACATTTTTGTCTTTTTTACAAAATAGTTATTTAAAACTAGCATTAGTATATGCTTATTTTTAAAAAAATTGGTACTGTGGCAAGAAAAATGTCATATTTGAGCAAATCTAGAAAAAATAATATAGGTACATATTCAAAAAATATAAGGTTTTGTACTAGAGCTGAAATTGAAAAAATGTGAATATGTAAGTAGTTTTTTATAGCGAAAAATTGGGTCATAAATTTTGAAACCTATTTCGCATTGACGTAGAAATGAACATTAAGGATTTTTTTATAACGTCTGGAAAAATATAAGAAATTGCAGTCTAGTTGTCAATTTAAGTCACTATATGTCAGTATTTTATTTTGCTTATTTCTAGTTATAAAAAATATTGGATTTTGAGAATTACGGGTTTTAAATGTATTTCAGGTTTTGTTATTTCAAGTAATGGAAACCACGCTCTTAATTTCATGTTTTAAAATATTTAAATTAAAATGATTTAGACTTTGATTAAAAACATGAAAAATTAGAAAATTTCATATAAAAATATTTCTGTATAGCATTGAAACCGGCCATTTCGGAGACTTTATATATATACATTACGTAATAAAAGTAACGGTCCATTTAATCCCCGCTATAACGAAATACGCTATTTTGTGCAGTTGGCTTTACAAGATAGCGTTAAATGTACATCAAATTAAGAAATAATGAAAAATGATGGAGGCTTTCTGAAACATTTCAAATTGGGGTTTATAACAAAATGCTTTTAGATATTTTTGGGTCGATGAACACTTCCTTGAAATCCACACAAAAATGTTAAAAAATCGTTATAGCGAATACTGACTTTTAAGCTCTAAGATGTTAAAAAAAGGCCAAGAAACTCATAAAATGTCAAGGTTATTACAATGATGAAGGAAAGAAAGGAATAATAATGGATTAGAGTACAAATGTAAGCAATCTTGCATAGCACATGTGCATTGCGGGGAAGCTTTTTTGCCCCTTATTGCAAAAGTGAGCTTCTCTGCAATGCATTCATGCTATACAGTGCTGCTTTAAAAAATCCATTAATCATACATTTACACAAAATCGTTTTCATCCCTAGTCAATATCTTAAGTATGCTTAGTATACTTTTTGGTATACTAAGTATACTTTTATGATTATAATTATTATACTAAATTGTATACTTCTTTGAGTATACTGAAAATTAAGTATACTACAAAGTATACTTTTAGTAATGTACTTTACGCTAAGTATACTATAGAGAATACTTTTCGTAGCATACTTTACGTCAAGTATAGAAAAGTATACTCGCGAGTATACTTTACGTCATGCCTACTGTAATTATATAGCTGCAAAATTTTTGTTTTGACTTTATTTGTGATATACATGTACGTCTCAATATACCTTCCTATACTTTTAAGTACACTATAAACCTTCCTATACTCGTAAGTACACTTTACAGTATATTTGCAAATACACTATTGCAAATACTTTGCAGTTTGCAATAGTGTACTGTAAAGTGTAATTCAAAAATTATAGGAAGGTATACTTAATAGTATATAAAAGTATACACAAAAGTATACTTTGAAGTATATGAAAGTACACATAGTATACTTTCCAGTATACTTTCTAGTATACCAAAAAGTATACTAAGTATACTTAAGATTTTGACTAGGGATTATTTGCTATAAGTGATTAAATCACATGTTTTTAGCACAGAAAAACTGTAAAAGTTGCAGTGGATGAATTTATATAAATAACGAATTTAAATATGGCAATTCTAGTTGAAAAGCTAAATATGGATTTTGAAATGCTCTAATTAAGCTTTTAATGTTAAATTAACCATGTATTGGTCCTATTTATTCCAATGAATGACTCTATATTACAATTTATGAATTCTAGTTGCAACATTTAAATGCTAATCGCTAAATTGTGTCTGTTATTTTGGATTCTAGACTATTTGCAGCCCTGCATAGCTTCAGTGCATTGCAGGGAAGCTCACTTTTGCATTACTGTGGGATAAAATCAGGGGCAGCAATGCAGGATAGCCAACATTTTTGGTTCAGTTAATTTAAAGACGATTTTTGCTAAGTATCTCATAAAATTCAATTAACAAAAGCTTTTTTCATCAAAAAGGCTTTTAATGATAGATTTAAAAAGGGCATTAGGGATCACTAATCAAATTTATAAGACACCAATTGTTAATTAAGGTGTCTTAAAATTAAGTTATAGAATTAATCAAGTTTGAAAATTGATCAAGTTTGAAAATTAAGCAAGTATAAAAGTTGATCAAGAGTTTCAAAATTACCCAAAGTAGTTTTATTTAAAAGAAATAGTAAATTGCTGAACTTTGTAATTTAAGCCCTAAGAAGTTGGAATGGGTCTCAAGGGCCCTTTAAAGTAAGAATAGCAAAGAGCTTTTATGAGGTCTGGGTTTTATATACACACTTTAATGTATATTTAATCAATATATTTAGAAATGTAGTCCTAAAATTGATGTTAAAATTCAAGCTGAAATCAATTTCTCATACAATTTATGTATAAATATTTACTGAAAAATAAAGGTCAATGTGTGCGAAAGTCTATAAAGTGGGAGTATAATGCAGAAATAGGGGTCATAAAATGTGACCCTTATCATTTATTGTATATACTGAATTTAAAAACATCAATATAAATGGCTTTAATAGATTTATTTTCAATAAAAGATCTAAAGAAAGATTTATGTTCTTGTCAATCGATGAAAAATTGCCAAATATTTGAATTTTGAATAATACAAATTGCTTTATTATATTTTTAAGACTGAAGTATATTTCAAAAAAGTCAATTTATTATTTGAATGTGTTTGAAAAATAGCTTTTAATAAAATACCTATTTATCATTCAAAATAACTCATAAAATCTAAGATTGATATAAATTGAGAAAGCAGATTTTAAATAATGTAAATTTGCTAATAAATGAGATATTAAATTGTATTTATACAAATTACATTAGTTATAAATTAATATCGAGTTTAATTTTTTTTATTTTGAGTAAAATTACATGATATAAAATCTCTATAGCATGTAATAAAACCACAAAATGGATTAATAAAATGCAATAAAATGAAATAAAACACAAAACAGACATTTAATTAAAACAAATGAATTTCAGGAATTTAATATGAGCTTGGCTGAAAATCGATATAAAAACCATGTACACCTACTGTTAAAAAGCAGATAAAAACGGTATATTATTTCATTAAATCCAGTCTAAAAACATGATATTGATCCTGAATAAATTAATAATATATTAATTCACTGTAGTTTTAAAAATATATTTATGTGTCAATCTTAATTGGTTGAATCAGCCCTTCATTTCTATTTCAATGGACGGATTAATCTAGCTCGTTTATCATTAATTGGAGCATAAAATCAGCTGTTTAAATATTTACATCCATTATATATATATGTAAGCAAATAGTAAAACTTGCCCCTGAAAATAGGCAAATTTTATTACATGTCCCTGATTGTAAGCTAATTGCATTGCATGACCTTGGATGTTGGCAAATAGTAATACATACATGTACCCCTGAATGTTGGCAAATTGTATTACATGCCCCTGAATGTTGGCAAATTGTAATGCATGCCCCCGAATATAGGCAAATAGTAAAACTTGCCCCCGAATGTAGGCAAATAGTAATACATGCCCCTTAAAGTAGGTAACACCTGCTAGCTTACATGCTAGCACAGGATGCCTTTTTTAATTTGGCTTGTAACTTTTACTACATTACATTAAAGTGTTCAAGATTTTCCAGACTTTTTCCTGACTATTGTTTACTATTCCAGGTTTTAAACTAGTTTTTCCTAACCATCTCAATGGACTAAAAATCTAAATAAACGCAAATCTCTCTCGTTTCGTAAAAGATATTTTAAACTCCAATTTATAATGTTCCGCAAATAAGCAACTCAAATTAGTCAAATTCAACTCAGAATTGCACAAATTACTCTACAAACAATATTTTTTCCAGCCATATTTGAATTAAAATTCATCAACCGGCATGTCGGTTAAAAAACGCGCGCGTTTCAATTCTAGCTTAGTGTGCCATGACCTGAAAATGGTTGTCTTACTCCCTATCCATTTATGTTTCCAGAGTCATTTCCCCTACCAGAATCTCCATGACTATTGGTTTTCTCCACATCAACTTTAAGCGGCATTTTCATCGGTGTCTCCATCCATTCGATCGATCGCGGCAGCAACGACACATCGGCCAGTCTCTCCTTCGGCTTCGGTGAACAACTTCTCACTTCTGCCTATGCAAAAATCAAATTCTTCGCCTGTGGATTAATACTTAAAAGTCAAATTACTGAAAATGTATCCTCGACGTCCAAGTACGAAGGCGGTGAAATTGGGCGAGCGGGTTGAGATGTCGGATCTGCGCGGCAAACTCATCGTGCAGAACGGCAATGCCAACCACGCTTACGGTGCCACCAATGTGGCCTTTGACGATGCCAGTCCACAGGCTGGAGGCCCCAATGACACAGATGATAAGTCATCTGCAGATTTTCATGCGGAATCAAGCGATGCCAGGGAGTCATGGGACAGTAAGGTCCAGTTCTTATTGGCACTTATCGGATATGCTGTCGGATTGGGAAGTGTTTGGAGGTTCCCTTATCTGGCACAGAAAAATGGAGGAGGTGAGTTTTTGCATTTTGTTATGTTATAAATACATCTGCTACATATCCCTACTTCCCTCCACCTCAAATGCATCAACAATTAACAGTTATGTTAATATTTAGTTCGAGTTTGACAATATTTATATTGGTTAGGATTTGCCGCATGCCTGTTGTTTAAGGAATCAAAAAAAGGGAGCACAGCATGTGCATTCGAGCATGTGAACTGATGCACATGCTCGTGTTCCGAAATGAAAGATGGCACATGCAAGCATTCCAAAAACAGGCCTGTTGTTTATGAAATAAAGAAAAGGAACATATAGCATGTGCATTCAGCATGTGAACTGATCGATGCACATGCTCGTGTTCCGAAATGAAAGATGGCACATGCAAGCATTCCAAAATAAGGGGTTTAAAATGACAATATTTTTATATTGGTTAGGATTTGCCGCATGCCTGTTGTTTAAGGAATCAAAAAAAGGAAACATAGCATGTGCATTCAGCATGTGAACTGATGCACATGCTCGTGTTCCGAAATGAAAGATGGCACATGCAAGCATTCCAAAATAAGGGGTTTAAAATGACAATATTTTTATATTGGTTAGGATTTGCCGCATGCCTGTTGTTTAAGGAATCAAAAAAAGGGAGCACAGCATGTGCATTCAGCATGTGAACTGATGCACATGCTAGTGTTCCGAAATGAAAGATGGCACATGCAAGCATTCCAAAAAAAAGGGGTTTAAAATGACAATATTTATATTGGTTAGGAATTGCCGCATGCTTCAGTTTTCAAGATAAGTATTTAACTAATTTACAGTAATAATTTTACAATTTGCAAGTAAGACAAGAATTAATTTGAGTTGTCTAGTTTATGTTTATAATTTGAGCTATCTCCAAAAACAACACTGGGTGTAAAACAAGGGTTTTTGGAAGGGTAAAGATATGGTCCTCTGCTGCCATATTGGTTCTGATCCCTACATGAGTTAAGCCTTGTTCACACATGCAGTAAAACCTGTGAATAGCAAACCCCATTGGGACCGAACCATGGGGTGTGCTACTTGGAGTGATGTGCTATATGAAGGTTTAGCTATAGTGATGACCATAATGAATCAGATATTATTATCCTAATGAATATGCACAAAATGTTGTAATTTTAAATGGTTTTTAACATAAATAAAACCTAAAAATAGATATAGAAAACAAATAACGTATCGTATACAAGTGCATCATATGTAGATGTAGCCATTTTTACTTTATATTGGGTGTACATGCATGTATATAAATACCTTTTCTAAATGGCAAACATGCATTCACTATGCTAATGTATTTTATTTGACATTTATACCCCCTTATTTTGCGATTTCCCATATAGGATGAAATTTCATTGCTGCATTGCTTTGGCATATACGCTCTTCGCAGGTAAAACCGTGATTTTGTCCCAAGAAACCAGTGCAGGTTTCGTAGGGAATGCGCTATATGGAGGTAGTTTTTCTATATAATCGATCCGTGCTGACTGCTAGGGTGCGCTACTCCCAGTTAGTACGATATAGGGAGGGCATGATTCATTATGGTCATCACTTTAGCTGAACCTTCATATAACACAACCCTCCAAGTAGCACACCCCTTGGTTCGGTCCCAATAGGGTGCGCTATTCACAGGTTTCACACCTCTTATGATATTTTGGATGTAAGACAAGGGTTGGAAAGGTAAAGGATATGAAGGTCATGCTTCTTGATATCAAGGGGGAACTGAACTGACTCTGAACCGCATGTTTTGCTATGAGGGACATTTTGATACATACTTTTAAAAAAACTACTTGTTATAATACAAAAATAAAAATTGATAAAAATGCAGTATTTTCGTAGCTACTGCATGATCAAAATTTCATAATTTTCTTATTTATAGGTAATTTTTAAAAAAATTTAAAACTAAAATACTTTTTTTTTTGGAATACACACCGTGCCAGTACCTGCTTCCACCTAGTGGCGTGTCAAAGAACTATCGCAAAACTATTACAGTTTTTTTTTTCATTTACAGTCCCCTATAAATGGGAAAATTATGAAATTTTGATTATGCAGTATAGCTACGAAAATACTGCATTTTTATCAATTTTTATTTTTGTATTATAACAAGTAGTTTTTTTTAAAAGTATGTATCAAAATTTACCTCATAGCAAAACATGCAGTTCAGAGTCAGTTCAGTTCCCCCTTAAGCCGGAAGTGTAATGAAATAAACATTAACACACTTTATTTGAGTGTCATGATATAGATTAGCCAAATGAGGTTCAGTAATCTAAAAGGATTAAAAGCAATTAGAAAAGCCTTTTACTAATTAAAATCTTCAATTAAATTGAATTTTATATTGAAATACGCGCAATTGAACGAACGGCTTTAAACGATGTCACTTCAGCTGAACTTGATCTACATTTATTGATTGATTAGGGAATTAATTCATCATCATCTACATCAACCATTTCAAAGATTTCTCAAAAAGCTATTTTTTTTATATTAAAATGTATAAAAAACGATTTAATCAAAATTTTTGAACTTGGCTTTTTTCGTACAATTCTCCAACAATTTTGGAAATTAAAATTATATTAAAAAAAAACATGTTATGTGATGTGAAACAAATGTTTCCCTGTGTGATCGTCAGTTGAATCCAGATCCGGACGATTAAATCGGATAGCGTGATAAATTGTAATAATCTTTTTTATATCATCCTCTCGAAACAGCTTCTCCGACTCGCTGAGATTTGTAAGAGAGGTTTCTAAAGATGTTTCTTTTCGATCAATATTTCACATATATTCGTGCATTTTTTTTTCCTTTAAAGCAAAGAGCCTTCCACATCTGATATTAGATGGTGAATGTCGACCACTTATTGTCATAAGTCTTCGCGTGTATTTTTACGAGTAACCACCCGTAGCCGCAATGTCATTGCGCCGCTGTTTTCGCTTTAAAAAATGTCATATATGAACTTTTGAGAAATTGATATATATGGCATTTTAGTCCACACTTTGTTATATGAGACATATTGTCATATACGAAGCTCCGTTATTATACTTTGGTAACATTTTTGTTATATGTGTTTTAATACCTCCCCTTTAAGGTATGCAAACTTTAATATCTGGTCCTGATGGTTAACAAATAGTAATAGATGCCACTGCAGATAGGCAAACTTTAATACATACCCCCTAAAGGTTAGCAAATAGTATGACATGTGCCTAAAGTAATATCTTCCCCTTAAGGTAGGCAAAATATAATATCTTTCCCTGAAGGATGGCAAATAGTAATACATGCCCCTGATGGGTTGGCAAACTTTACTATATATACCCCTTAAGGTTTGCAAATAGTACTACAAGCCCCTGAAGACAGTCAAACTTTTGTACATGACCCCTAAAAGTTGGCAAATAGTACTACATGTTCCTCAGTATAGGCAAACTTTGATACATGCCCCTAATGGTTGGCAAATAGTATTACAAGCCCCTGAAAATAGGCAAATTTTAATACATGCCCCCTAAAGGTTGGCAAATAGTACTACATGTCCTTGAAGATAGACAAATAGTACTACATGTTCCTCAGAATAGGCAAACTTTAATACATGCCCCTAATGGTTGGCAAATAGTATTACAAGCCCCTGAAGATAAGCAAATTTTAATACATGCTCCTAAAGATAAGCAAACTTTAATATATGCCCCTGATGGTTGGCAAATAGTAATACAAGCCCCTGAAGAAAGGCAAACTTTAATACATGCCCCCTAAAAGTTGGCAATTAGTACTACGTGCCCCTGCAAATATGCAAACTTTAGTATATGCCGCTAAAGGTTGGCAAATAGTATTACATATTCCTTAAGAGAGACTAACTTTAATATCTGCCCCTAAATGTTGGCAAATAGTATTACATGCCCCTGCAGATATGCAAGCTTTAATACATGCCCCTAAAGGTTAGCATATAGTATTTCATGCCCCTGAAGATAGGAAAATAGTACTACATGCCCCTAAAGATTGGCAAATAGTAATATATTCCCCTGAAAAAAGGCAAACTTTAATACATGCCCCTGATGGTTGGCAATTAGTACTACGTGCCCCTGCAAATATGCAAACTTTTGTATATGCCCCTAAAGGTTGGCAAATAGTTAGACACGCCCCTGTAGGCAGGCAATCACTGCTAGCTTGGATACTAGCACAGTTTGCCTTATAACAATTTGCAATTTTTGTATAATTTCTTAAAATTAAGGTATAAAAACCACGTATGGGCATTTATAGGAGTATAGTGTAAGGTCAGTAAGGTTTATACGCTAAAATATTGTATTTACACCATTTTGGGCTCACATGACCCACATACGAACACTCAAGAGTTTACGAACAGCCCAAATCTGACTATTGAAATTAATATTTTCACTACATTGCTATATAAATAAAAAATATGGTCCAGATTTGGTCATATGTGCACAGTCAAAGACCCATACGTGGTCCAAGTGGGTGTATTTTGATTACGGTTAGAATCAGACAGTTTTAAGATGTCTCGGACTAAGGGGATTTTGGTTTACACCTATAAAGGCTCATGAAAAGCAGTTTTTTTATATCTTCTTAGCACTAACTCTAAATTCTAGGTAGATAAAATGGCCAAAACATCCCCAAATTTGTCAGATTCGAGATGGATAAATCTCATTTTATTCACCCAACACACTTTTACGACATCCAGATATGTGTTCAGCTATTTCGTTATTTAATATTTCATAGCCTAAAAGATCATTTAACATCAATATTAAATGGATATTTTAAAGAGGGTAGCTCAAGGTGAAAACACACATTGGATATGCGCACAACGGGTGAATCAACTCCTGATTCCTGTTTCTAATGAACTGATTAATCCAGCTCATTGTCATTAATTGGAGCATAAAATCAGCTATTTAAATATTTACATCCATTATTATAAAGCAGGTTTGTAATACCCTTATATCATTATTTTAAGATTTTATATTTGCCCCTGATGGTTGGCAAAATGTAACACATGCCCCTTAAAATTGGCAATCCCTGCTAGCATACGTGCTAGCACCATTTGCCTCAATTATTTTTATAATTTTTATTATTACAAATTTTCACATGATTATTACACATGATTTACATGATATTATTATATCCCTTTGATGTAATAAATTGGTATATAATTTATAATTTATCAAATACAAATTTTCAAATTGGGCGTTTATAAATTACGGCTTTCATCGTCCAGGCTAGCGTATGGGTGTTTCAGAAATGTTATTATGAATAAGGAGTATCAGTCAATATTTGCCCTTTAATAGAACTATAATTGCATATCCTGCTGAACCATGTTTGGTCATTAGGACCATGAAATGCTCAAATGCTGGCTTAACCTGAAATGATGTGTTTCGGTTAAATCGCTGATTAATGACTGAAACTGCTAATGGAAATCCTGGAAACCTCATTGGTCATGTTCGGGTTAATGCTGACTAATAAAAGTAACATATTGCCTTAATTGAGGGGTTATTTCGGTTGTGCCAAACATAATCAATCAAGAGTTACAATAACTTTAATGGGTCGCAACCGCCAACATTCATTTAATCGATGTTGCGATTTAAGAAAATGGCAAAATCTTTACTTGAACTGGCTAATTGGAAAACTTGTAAATGGTGTTTTATGATCCATGTAAACTGAATAAAAGTTAAGGCCACTAAACTTATTTTAGTAATTTTTTTTTATAAAATTTAAGATTTTTACGATGTAACGATTCATGAAAAATCAATGACGTTCCGTAACATGGTGCTATAATGTTTTAACCGTAACACGCAGGACAAAATGTCCAACTAGTTAAAGAAGTTAAAGAATGTATTTTTTGTATGAATTCAATTCATTTCGTCTTATTTTAATAAAATATAAATGTTTCAACCGAATCCGCTTAATCTGGACACATCGGGCGGAGCTAGCGTTCCCCGATTAGGCGGTTGCCCAGACTATGCAAAGTTTTTTTTTAAAAAAAATGCATGTATATGGTGTAAAATATACCGTAGTTACCATAAATTGTTGTTTATTCTTTTAAGAACGGTTTGAAATGAGTATGATATCATCCACATTTTAATAACATATCCAAACTACGAAAGTACACATCCACATTTTAATTCGATAAAAATGATGGTACGTGTTTTTACGTAGGCCTATACTTTAATCGGTTTACAAAAGGTGTCAAGTTTGCTCCGTTGCCAATTTTTTATCGACACAGTCACGAAATTCATAATTATCCAGTGAATTTTAAACGAGCGCTAAAAATTTTGCTGTATTTTATCACTTACCAATAGCCGACTGTCCAGAATGAGCGGATTATAGGCCGAAATAACCGGACCAAAAACATGCGCAAATATGTACTGTCCGGATTTGTTCTTGACAATTTGGTCCTAATAAATGGCTACCCAGATTAACCGGTGTCCATATTAAGCGGATATTCGACTGTACATGTATACAGAAAAATCTATGCTACCCCTTGATAATATAATGTGTAGCTTTATCAAGAAATTGCAGAATTTTCTCTGAAATCTCAAGAAATTGGTACAGTGCCCGCCGCTTATAAGAATCCCGCATAATAAGATCAGCCGCTTTTAAGGATCAATTATCCAGGTCCCAATTCATTTCCATAGAACGCAATACAAAACTTGTCGCTTAT
>JAQGCC010004274.1:0-13449 GCA_034698905.1 Xestoiulus laeticollis | reverse complement strand
ACGTCATATCCGGCGCCACCGCACTCTACCGCACAGCGTCGCCAGTGATTCGCGTGCGGTGCGAAGTGGGCTTTAGGTGTAAGTCTCAACTTCACCACAAAAACACTTCATGGACTAAAATAGGTATTTCGTCAAAGACAAGATCCAATTCGTGGTGTTTGATACTAAGGGCAATAACTTTCTTAATGGAATATTCAGTGTAATATGTGGTGGCGCTACAGTCGATCGGTTGCGTGTGTACTTCATACACTGTTTGTTTATAAGCACGCAATTATCTAGTTCAAATTTTTTCCACAGGATGGCACCTTGATCTAAAGTTAGTTATACCTGTACATGTATTTGAAACTCTTAATCTTCTGGTGACCAACTTCAATGGAGTATGTATGTATGTTGCCCCTTCCCCCCATGCATGCGTTTAAAATCTTCAAAATGTTGATTTCACTAGTTTGGTTTTGTTTGAAAATTTCAAGTACTGTAAAACCTGGTAAACCATCAAAGGGTTTTCCTCAAAAAATCAGTTATGCGAATCTGCCAAGAGTGAACTTCTGCAGGGTGCAATTTAACACTTTTTAGTAACTATAACGGGTTTCAGAAAACGGGAGTAATTACGTGCGGATATTAAACACCTTTTGATAGTCATTAATGGGAAGTTGCCCGCACCGGTGCACTACGAGAAAACGCATTTCAACACCCCATTTAGCAATACCATTTCCCATGCACGTATAATTTAATTCTCCACTCTCGTATACGATGCTCTCTCATCTGTAATACCTTTTAGGTAATGTCAGACCCACAAAAAAAAAAAAAAAAAAAGAAAAGGATGAAAAAATTCAATTTACGCCTTTCTTGTTTTCTCATGGGTTCTCATATCGATATACTTTTCATATTTTATTTCAGCGTGAATAATGGCCTTCGGAGATTCGGTCCCGTTATTAATAGGCTGGGGCACCCCCGAGCACATTAGTGCTACTCTATTAGCTCCGGTTTTTGTTTTCGTTGTGCAGATATGCCAACGGTTTTCACTTTGGCAGTTGTGCTCACGTATACACCAGGAACCCCCTTTTATTCTAATCAATCAATGGCGAAGAGATGCATGGGGTGAAATCAATCACGTGGTGGTGTCACCGCTACGGCGCTCTATGCTAAGTGCAACGGCGCTCCCCCCTGTAGCCTTTTTTTGCACATTTGTGCAGTGTAATAGATGAGACGCGGTTTGCAAATTTAGGAACGGTTTAAATGGGTTAGATACGTATCACCACCCTTTTCCCATATTTCTCCTACCTGTGTTGTATACATACGTTTTTTTATCGATAAAGACAGACCCGAAAGGGAATCATGCTGGAAATCAGTCTTATAAATGCATTATAGCGTGCTGCAAATCGTTTGAATACTGTGTTCAGATGCCCGTAAATCGTCCATGG
The DNA here is from genome assembly GCA_034698905.1 of Xestoiulus laeticollis. Lineage (NCBI taxonomy): Eukaryota > Metazoa > Arthropoda > Diplopoda > Julida > Julidae > Xestoiulus > Xestoiulus laeticollis. Next base: position 12,028 of record JAQGCC010004274.1, on the reverse strand, counting down.
TAACACCTCATCTACCCCATTTCCAACAAAAAACGTAAATGGAAACGTAATGGTGTTTTGGGGTAATCATGAAGGGCCATCCATATTGAACTTGCCGGGAATGGAGTTTTAAAATATAGCGAAAATCGTGACACGATTCTTGTATGACTCTTTAAGATTGCTCTACTATAAATGCCTGAAATGGTAAAAACGACGAAAGAAAATATTACGCAAGCAAATATGTTTACATATAGGTAATTTCGAACACAACATTTTTTTTCTTCAAATTTCAGTAAATTCGATAAATGCTTGTGAGTTAAGAAAAAAAGTTAGGAAGAAAAAATAGGAAAAGCAACAGTTTCTATTCTACCTGATTGATCGTTTTACAAATAGGATCGTGGGTCTCATAAAATATTAACATAACTTTGTAATGTTTTTGGGAAAGATACTGTGGTGTTTTTATTTATGCACACAGAAGCAATATTGAAATTACTTTAATCTTATCTATAAAATTTATCTATGCTGACATTTCTATTTTTTTAGTCTGGCTTGCTTGAAACCAGAATAAACCCAAATATCTATCTATTGGAAAACCAACTTATTAAAAAATTGCCGAGAATCAGTGACCAAATAATACGTTACCCAAGTCCACATTGAATAGAAATACAGTACATGTTTAACCTGGTCAAGCGATCACCTCTGTGTAGTGGCCCCTGTTCATAAATTGGTTTTAGTGCACACATGTACGTTTTCCATCATAAAAAATCTCTGTAATATACAATGACAGAATTGGGTCATTTTTTGGGTGGTGACCTTTAGCAGGTTATATTATTAATTTTCCCATATTATATAATTTATCTAAAATTTGTATATAGACTTTAATGTTTTGTTCATGTTCACACATTTTTTTACATTCTTCATATATAGAATACATTCTTCAATGTACGATTAAACGAAATTATTTTAGTTTAGGTGTTAGATCTAACTTTTTGCACTATAGACTTGAAATATGGTAAAACCGTGTAGTATTGTGTAGATTTGAAGGTAATTGGAAGCGAAATTTCAATAGATTGTCAATTGTATTTAAATAATGATCTTAAAAGTACCTGATGATACCTGATAAAATATGCTTCGTAATTATTAACACAGTATACTCTGCCATGAATAGGCCTACTTGATTTTTGATATGTAACACCTTTGATGGTATCGTATATAGTTTCTCGATTTTCTGTAAATCTATCGGATTCATTAACATATTCGGCTATCAAAAATTCACTTCTCCATCGTTAGTTTCACGTTGTTGATGGCGCTTTCAACAATGACATTAATGCGAGAATATTTTTCTTTTATATACCGCGTGCATAATCACAAATATTTTGGCTGATATATACAGATATTTGCGATGCAGCCAGTCGTGGTTTACGCATTTATCGATTTCCCATATAGAAAGGCTTTTAGTTGAAATATGAAATTTTGAAAATCGTGCGCAGTCATTGATGCAAATTCCCATCGGTGAATTTTTCAAATTCGAGGCTTAAGGGAAATGTGTGACTCGGCATATATGTTAAACGGACATCGACAAATTACCAGTGTTCTCCTAGGTTTCTGACAAATGAGGCTAACAATTAACGCAATTAGCAGTAATGATGAACAGAAATGGCAGATGAAATTATTCATTCCCTCATTAAATTTTGCAACATTATGTATGCCATATGTAGGGAAAAAATGGAACTATATTTGCACATCCCTAATATGGTCTTGATTATATGGTAGCTGTAATGATCTCTTGAATTCTGGACAAATAAAATTGGTTTGTATTGATTTTTACAAGGTATACATACAGAGTTTCCACAGGCATGTTTATATTGTCAGACAATATTGGTTCAAGTCAGAGAATTTTATTGTTGTTTTAATACAGATATGAAAGGGAAAATTCCTTTAAAGTAGTTTTGTATGATACCAAGATGGTCATATTTTTGAATTTTCAGTCTTCAGGATGGCAAGTAAAAATCTAAGCTGAATACGTCAGGGAAATTAAAAATGTCATTCTTATCGGAATCTTTTTTTGAATATTGTTTATTAAATGAGTATCTGCAATTGAGAGAATTCTTATTTGTGACATGGTATCGTCTTAAAAATTTACACGAACATAAACCGTTATAAGTTTAGCCATAAATAAATCGTGGAGTACTGAAGACCTGCGTGTCATTGCTGTTTTCTGATTGGCAGATTTCACTTGATTTTCTGATGTCTTCATCCGGTATTTCACCCATGGTGCTTCGCGTCGTCATTTCCTTCGCGTGATGAAATGTTAAAGGTCAGATTGGCACGTGAGATTTTTCCGACTTGCACCATAGCCGAGATGGAGTGAGGTTGGACTGAATATCTGCCAACTCTCGAAATCTTGTTAGCCTTAAGGTCGACTCGCTTTCAACATTGCCACAACATATAAATGTCCAGCTTTTTCCGTTCTGACGTCTGACACACTCCAAAACTATTGTTAAAATGAGTGAACTTGCAAAAAAAAAAAAACATAGTATCCATGGGTGTACTTCAGGCACTGATTCTGAGGTCGTTGATCTTTGGAACTAGGAAAGGATGCTCAAAACTATTTTAATGAGACGATGCTTCTTTCATTAAATTTTAAGAAAATGTTCTAGGTTACATGTCATTGAACATGCAGGACTATGTATGCCATCGTTAAGAATGAAGCTAAATGTAGATTAAAGGGATCAGTATTTTGTCATCTGCAGTATAATTGTCGTCTACTAAGCAATAAATATGAGGAAAGTACTTAAAAACTATGTTTTAATTGCGCTTCATCATGAACAGCATGACTATAGCCCTTGCCCTTAATGCTTCATTAAGGAAAATTTTGAGGAATTAAATGCTATATGCGACATTAGCATCAGAGTATTACCTTCTTTGGTGCACAGTTGATATGGCGAATGCTAAAACGTACGAGTACTTATTCATCCAGTAGGCTACTCTTTTAAAGAGAGTGGGACAGTAGACATACTGATTAAGGTATTTAAATACGAATTTTTCTAAGAAAAATGTCAACGCCATAGTTTTTTTTAACAAAAATACACAATAAAGGAAAAGGAATTACACATACATGCTCACTTCGCAAACTATAACTTTTAATATCAGAGAACAGCAGCTGGTACATGTATACACACCTGGTCTTTTAATCCATCTACATACAGCTCTCGATATAACGAACGCCAAAGCAATAAGGATTCGTTCGTTATACTGAAAGCTCTGTTTTGAAGTATTTTCAAACCAATGAAAACATGAATCTTACGACACAGCAGGATGCTCTTTGTCTCTAACTTTTGACATCGAATTGCTGTTCATTATAAACAGTCATTTAGTATTGCAGTAGTGAAGGGACCGTTCGTTATACTGAGAGATAAGAGGCATTTAAGTGGGGACCATCCACATTGCTCGTTATATCGTGAGCTGACTGTAATTCTGATTTCATTTCCCAACTTTGAAGCCAGTATATTTAGATGATAGCTTCGTATTTTCGTTTGAGAAAAAAAAATTGCCTCAATGTGATCCTAGACATACGCTTTCTTCACAAATTGATCGCATTAATGGGGTTTCGTTGTATTTAGTTGTCGCTGGGATTATCATATAAATTGAAACAGACAACAATAGCGAGTGTGTATGGCTTCATTCATTCAGTTTTTATTGAATTTCGTTTGATGCATGATAATGCGTGCTTGATGCCCCATTTGTTTTTCTTAGCTAGGCCTATAGAGTGCGTTCAATTCATTTCTCTCAATCAGCACATTTGCCGAGGTTGTCTCTGCAACGCGATCATAAATTAACGACAAACACCTTGCTCCAGGAGATTTTTCCTTTCTTTTTCTCCTAATGTACCCTTCCTAACAATGCTCGCATTTTTGTATCATAGCAGTGCACACTCATTATGCAAAGTGCTGCGCTTGGTTGAAATGCACGATCAGCGTTCAACAATCATTAATATCAGGCGAATTTCGTCCTTCTTCAATCCTCCCTCTGCTTCTGTTTGAATAGTCGAGGCATCAGCAGCTATGATGGATGCTGCATTTAATAGGCCTACCATATCCAGTGATGCAGATTTCCAAATATCACTGGAATAAGCTAGGTTAATCCTATATGTATTATGCATGTACCAAATGCTTGGCACACTCTGGACATATATATATATACCAAAACGAGACATAGGACGTTATCTTTATAAATTATCTATGCATTAGTACTTGGAAAATTTGATCTGGTTCAGCATTTTTAATTTAGCTGTTGATTTACTTTTCTGTATCGTATCTCATTTTCATGGAATTTTACCAATGTATATATAATAGGCTATACTCCATGTCCCCACAAAGGTAATGGCCGGAGCTTTAGGTGTTTTTTATGAAATTTTATTTTTGTGGCATCGATCAGATAGTCACAAACATTGATAGATTGGTTATTTTATATGGAGGTTAAGGGCCATCCACAAAGGACGTCCGCGGTCATAGGGGGGAGGGGGTTAAAATATTGAATTCTCCTGTTGTATAATAATTTATAAAATTCTGTGTAATGCCCATTGATTGGGACCTATGTTTGTCAATATCACGGAGTAAAGTATTCGTCTTTGTGCTTTAATTTTGATTTTATTAAAATAATATTGTTTTTTCCATGAAATTTACAAACTATATTTTTACAAGTATACATGTATATATAATATGCAAGATTGGTTTCTTAATCAATAATTGTATTTTTTTTTTGTCTTTCAGAAAAGTATTTTTGATCATGTGAATGACGATGCAATCGATTTCTACCATTAATTGGTGAGTATTTGTTTTCATATCAGCTAATTTTAATTGATTTGAAGCAATTTTGTACAAGCGAAATCCAAAACTCAAACATCTTATTGCCAAGCTGCATCCCACCAGCACACCGCGTTACCATGGCTCAATTTATTTGTAAAAAAAACCACAATATTGCAAGGAACGATGGAAAACATCGCCATATTCAATATTTATTCTCCGACATATAACATAAGACGTTATAAAATTGCGCAATTTTTGGCATTTACCAAGCGCGTTTCGGCGAGCTGCTACGGATTTTATGACAAGAATGGAAATATTTTAAGCTTGTATTGAAAGCAGTGATTGCATTTCACAGAGTATTTTAGTTGAGACCTGTAAAATTTCCCAAATGCTATTCATATCGATTTTCGGAAGGCTGTTGCAATATATAAAATGGCCAACTCTGGAAGCGGAAGAAAAAAAAAATGAGAATATCTAGCATGCGAAGATTTAGCCTTTGTGGCCTGTAGGATGTTGTTGTTGTTGTTGTTGTTGCTTCTCTCAATGTAAAGATGTGCACGAAACGGTGATATATCTGGTTGTCAGCTCGGGGTCACCAGGGGTCATTTGACTGTGGAGCTAATACGCTTTCATTATAATTTATGACGGAAGATGCGCCGTTGCAACGCGTGTCCCAATTAATGAGTATGGAGGAAGAACAGTGTTGTGCACTCAGGGATTGAAACGTTTCAAAATCGGAAAAGACAAAAAACACACTATACTGTGCAGTTGCAGTTTATATAACCGCGTGGCTTTATTGATTAATACCTGAACATCGAAGAGCTATGCTGATGGAGGCAGTCTGGAAATCATGATTTGGGCAATGATAAATGGGATGCTTACGTTTCAATGCGCGAGACAAATCAACCAGGAGTAAAATTCCTGTGAGGTTTTTTTTCTTGCCACCCTGCAATTCAGATGACTGAAATGTCGAAGCTTCTGGGACTTATATTTCATCCTCTTCCAATATGACCAGTTGAGTTCATGCTTACCAAACTTCTGTTATGCCATGGGACAAGGAAGTATACATTGTACAAATACTGTACAATCACTTATTAACAATGCTGCATACCATTCAATGAGTTCTAATTTCTACACATCAGTTTATCAGCCATGAGGCTTTTAGGGGCCCTCCCTAAAAAAATAGTGGTCGTCCCTAAAAAATTCGTTCAAAATTTAACACACTATCCTTCCCCCCCACCCATCCCCGACCCATTCGATGATGTCCACGGCATGATGTAGAAATTTATAGAGGTCAGCTAGAATTTAGATTGTGGTACTTTGACAATGGCATTGAATTACAAAAGAAGTTACATTCTGGTGTATTCCCTTGAAACACCAGATAGATATTTGTATCCCTTTGGGAAAACATGTCCTCTCTATTCATCATCTTCATACACTGACCTAGCTCTGAATCTCTAAAAATTTAGATAACAACAATGCCTAAAATTACAAATACCATTAATGTACTAACCTGATGGTCTCCACAGTCTTCCAGAGACCCCTATTTACCCCCTTTCAAGACGTCCTTTTTGAATGTACCCAGGATTTTTGTAAAAATGAGCAAATGGAAAAATCCAATACCTAATATGAACTAATTATACCAGAACTTGGATAACCTATTATGACAGTGGGCTTTTTTAATGTACCACCATTCTTGTACTCCAACAATCTCCGAGTTCAATACACACTATTTTCAATACACAATGTATAGCTGAAGCAACCCTCGCTAATGCATGGCTATTTGTTTCTCTGCAATTTTGTATGGATTTTGTTAGCATGTACCAATGCATTTTCTGTCTGCTCTTTACATGTATATTTCAGGGTGTTTTTTTTTTTCTTCTTCTTCCCCATTGATTCGCGCAGCAGTGGCGCATCATGATGTATTAAATTCATCGTCGGTCTCTTCTCCCATAGTCTTCTTCCGTCAGCCTTATTGTCATTTATCACCTAGGGTTCAGGACACAATATATATGCCAATTGCGGCTTTTGCAGACTCAGATCTATCACCCGCTGAGTAATGAAAATTGCAAAGATTATTGGCAGGCCATGTTGAAAAATGGCGGCTCAATACATTGTATTCTGCGAAGGAAAATTCTTTGGACCTAATTTTGCTCTATTGCCAAATGGAGGTTTCGAGAAACTTGAGTTTTTTTTTGTGTGGCTTCTGCCATTGTCATATTAGGACCGTCGGTTTGGCAGGGGTCATCCATGCGACATTATTTATGCTCTTTGTAGTTACATCGCATTAAATGTTTAAAGGAGAAGGAATAGCGGGACATGTTGTCAAAACATGTTGTACGCGTTTTAGATATGTTTATTAAAAATGTATACGTGAAAAAGATAAGATGTCATGGGATCGAGGAACACGTTGACCACCAAATCCCATGCTTGCAAGGGTTACGGTTTGACAAATATTCCCTTTTATACAAATAAACCATATATTTGTCTGTCCCCACTGCATTCGATTGAAGCTTATATGTATAAATTGTATACAGCTCACTCATCCTTTAAATTTTGAAATTACAGATAATTCATTTTAAAAAAATCACAAACTGTTGAATGTACATCATTTCAATAAGTATATGTTAAATATTGATAAACAATATTAAAATTTATTCCAATTTTTTTTTTTTAGCTCCGGTCACGAATTTTTAATTCGTCTTAAACAAATTAAAAATCGGACAAATTCTATATCAATTGTTTTGCATGTGGCGTGAGTGATGCCATTTCAGCGGATCGATTAATATCTATCCCTAAGCATGCAGGTGTGTGTTTTGATTTGTTTTACAAAATGAATATGTCATATCACAACGGCGCTTCATTTAAATGCCAACACTAGGTGGCTTGGTATATCTTAATTAACCAGGGCTTTGTCTGATTTTTATTTCGTCCAAGACGAGATGAAATTCGTGACCGGGATTACTTTTTTGAATTCTTTTCGTTTGATTAAACCAATGATGAAATCTGGCCTTCAAATACACATTTAGCCAGAACAACCTTTCTTAAAGTTGTGCTAACCCTTGCTTGCAAACTTTCCATCAGTCCTGTACCAAAATAATATATAGTGAATTTCAATCGCGTGGCTCTTTTTCAGTTTAATGCTTTCGTATAAATTATTAAAGTGCGTGATGGCGCATAATCAAACAGGCTTATCTGAAGCCTGGATGCGGAATCCTACGATGAATCGTCCCAAATGTTAAGGGAAACAGAAGCTTCATTTGCATACCTAATGCGCTTAATGCTGCTTGGCTTTCTAAGAAATTAAAGCGAAATGATAAACGGGAATTGTAAAACGAAAATGCTGGGCTCTTCCACGTTTAAAATATATCGGAGTTTGACAACCAGCTGTGAGCGTATAATTGCGAAAGATAATTTATTAATAGCAAATGTCTGAGGTTTCCTATTTCACGTATCTCAAATCTAATTAATGGAGGCCTGTATTAATCCCATTCTCCAATTCGTACACGCGAACCGGATAGAAAGACTCGAGGTGCTCCTTGCCTAATATGCTTTTGCCTAACTAGATGCTCTGAATATACATCTATGATTTAAAAATTAATCAAGGCTTTCTCTGTACTTACCCAAGTAATAAGTTCTAGGCGTTTGAAGATTTATATCTGCAGTGAATTATAGTTGGTTGTAATATTCGAGTGTGTTATGCACTCTCCCCAATGCAACAATAACAATAAATTACAATAAATTTCCATTGTTTATTAACTGTTTCAAGCCGTTTTGAAACATTGTTGAAAACATGTTTTTTTCTGTATTTGCTCTAGCTCGATATAACGAACGCCAAAGGAATGGGGTTATACTGCAGAGGCTGGCTATACATGAGAGTATACCGGTATGGGCATTTTGGTTTGGACTAGCCATTCTGTTCGTTATATCGAGAGTAGGGAGATCGTCGAGTTCTTTTGGTCTTACCTGTTATATTTTTTCGCAATGGCTTGGATGCAAGAGATTATCAAAATAATTTTCCGTAAATTCAAATGTTTCGTTGTTTTGTTGGCCAATGTTTTACACCACAATTTTAGCTCGTTGAGATGAGAAATTTCTGAAATGATAATTAGAAAATCTAGACAATGGTGTAAAGTGTCTAACGCCCATTAGAGGTGTCAATGAGAGTCTCACTATGTCAAAAAAATGGCGTCTTGGCGTATTCTGTAGGCACGTTTGATTGCCTATCTGTCCTGATGGGACAGTTGCTGTCCAGAATCTTGAGTAATGGTCAAAAGAGGATTGCGGATGGTTATCGAGTAATCTTCTGAAAAAAATCTTTCCATATAACGTGCTTTTTTATTTTTTTCTCACTCTTCTTTACCACATGTAGTTTTTCTTTTTCTGACTTCAGTATACTCCATATGGTCTTTGGCCAACGACCAACTTGATTATCATTTATTTCTGCATTTCATAAACAAACCTTCACGATTTGATGTGTTTTGATATTGGTAGAAAGTTGTGATATGGATTTGAGAAAAACTGGTAACATATCTTCAGAGTGGGAATGCTCCAAAGAGCAAAGGAAGATTTGTCACCGTCAAAATGGCAACATAAGAGTGGGTTCGATAATTGCGATGCTTTTAAGGCTCTTTTGTGGTTGGCTATACAGGGTTTTGGAAGGCCCAATAAAGATGAGCTACAGCTTTTATAATCTTCAAGTGCCTTCTTAAGTGAAAAAGTTGGACCTTAAAAAGATAAGGTTAGATTTGATAGCGTAAGATATCAGGAGATTAATCTCATAACTGCTCGACTCTGGTCTCATGTAGTGTGGCAAAGAGCCAGGAATGAGCTGGAAAACGTTGAGCTTACTTATCTATGGCTTTCTGCGGTTTCATCAAGATTTATCTGCTCATTAAACTTTCATCCAGTTTGGTGCTTAAGGAATTTTAATTGCGTCCTGTAATGAAAATTCTTGCTGTTTTGTTTGGGTGTGCAATAAGCATCGCATCAGAGAACTGATGAAGGCATGCAGGATATTGAAGATGGGTTGCACCAAACTCAGGAGTAGTATAACAGGGTTATTTTTTGTACGTTTCAGAACTTTTAACCGAATATACAACTTTATATGAATTTGCTGAACTATATAGTAAATACTTCTTGGAGTAATCGATATAGACATGGAATTTCAATTACCGATCTAAAATATACGAGCGTATAACATCGAGGTTGAACTTTGGCGTAAAAGATAGGCTTCTTATGTATTTCCCAATTTGCACGAAGCAATTTTATGCCAAATAAATAGCTCTATGATGAATAGACGAATTCCATTTCCATGAAAAACTCAGATGAAAAATTGATTATTTAATGCGGTGGACCGAATGAAAAAACGCTCTATGAGTACCCTAATGGCAGGGTTAAATTACCACAAACCAGGGAAACATGGGGAAATTAGATAGATATGGAACAGTTAGATAAGTGATTTATTTATTTTTTTTTAAATTACGGAAAGGCAACATATTTGTTTTCCCATTGCCAGTTATTAGTTATCACAAAAATGAAGATGGTATATTCCCCTTTTAACTATTTTTTCGTAAAATAGTAAATTCTACTCATAAACATTTTAATGGCACAATTCTTTGCTAACCTTCTAGAAAAAAAAGTTATTTGAATTATTTTTTTTTTTAATTAAGATATTTTGAGGGAAAAACATTTTTTTGAATATTCAAACATTCAAACAAATATTTCGAACATATTCATCTGTAGACATGGGCCCCAAGTCTGATTTGGCACATTTTATGCTTTTAGAGAAAAAGTTCTTTTATACAGGTTCTACTGTGACAACATGAAGTCAGGTGTTCATTACGTTCTAAAACAATGTCATCAAGATGCATGGTCAGTGAAAATGTAAGAGTAGTTGACTACCTAATTGTTTATATTCAGTAAATGCAATATGCGTGGAGCTGCACGAGCATTTCTCAGGAGTTGGAAAAAGAGGATAATTTACTCTTTGTCATTTTCCAAAAATTTGAAATTCTTGTCGTTGCCATTTGAAGAAGTTTTCCCGCATCCCTCTGAGCGTAGCAAATGCTTTAAGCCTGCCAAACGAAAAATCACCGGCAAAGAGCCATTGAATTTCATTTCACTGTTCATTTCTGAAGGCGATAAAGAAATCCAATCTGGCTTTTATTTTTTCGCACTTGTCCGCTCTCTGCGTGACCCCGGGCTTTTCTACAATTTCTCATAGAGACAAAAGGCAGTTCCTATCAGGCAGCCATAACACGACAACGAGTCAATGCCCAAGGACCAATAACGGATTTGAAAGCATTTACTACTTTCATTGTTAATCGCATTACCTCCTTGTCTTCCGCTAGTGCTACTCTTTTTCCCAAAAGGTTTTCGATAATCTATTGAGCTCTAAAAGCAAAGGGCCATACACGTGATAGCGTACCCTATATTTCTTGCTATGCCTTTGAATTTTAAATTTTAGCCATCATTCAAAATGTATGGAAAGACTTGGACACTGGAAGATTGCAGAGACTTTTTTAAAAATTGGACTAAGGACGATTGGTGGCGCTATTTTCCAATTGGCCAGGGCTTGTTTTATGGACTTATTGACGTCGTATATATAATATCTATATTGAATGTTTTCAATAATGAAAAGTGGCACAACTGTTTTGGTACATGTCCAATAAGCGCCACGATGTGTGATGGGGCAGTGACTGAAATGTAAGTAGGTCCTTGAGTGACACCTCCTGATGCGGTAGTCCACCCTTTAATTTTCTATTAGTTCGCCACCGGTCTATATTTAAGAGGGGCATTGATTTTTTTTTGTTTTCACCGCACGGTATAGCTCACATCAAAAGTGCATTAAGTGCAATTTCATGTCTGACAATGATCTTTTAACTGCTCGTTTTATCCGTTTCGATACTGCCAAATTAAAGAGCAAGCGAGGTATATCAATACCAATCACGTTAGATAATGGCTCACGTAAATTACTATTTTGCGAGACTTTTGACATATTGAAGAAATAAACCACATTACGACTGCGAGCATGCTGTTCTGTATTGATGCGATATTCTAGAAGTTGCTAGAATATACACAACTTATCCTATTTAGTGTTACAGTTTTTGAAATAATAGTAATACAGGGCTTGCTTCAGGCGATGGTATGTCACAAACCATCTATATGGAAGGCAGAATCTTCCATCTTGGTATTCGATATAGCGAACGCAAAGGGGATAGCACATTCGTTCGTTATAC
>JAQGCC010004273.1:0-13450 GCA_034698905.1 Xestoiulus laeticollis | reverse complement strand
AATAAGACTTGATTTATGCATTAATATGACATTCCTGTTAATTCCGGCTTTTATAAGGCTGATTTTTAAGTCCCAAAATGTAGGTTTAGGTTTGTTAGGTGGTTATAGCTGAGCTGACCATTTTATCAGTGGAATTTTTAGAAAATGGAATCTTAACCTATAGCTTCGTGTATTATGAATCTATATTGTGTTCATTTAAGTTGAATAAACCCACCTATATGCACCTCGAATCTTATTAAATTTATCCATGAATTTGATATACAGCATCAAATTAGATAAGGTGGAACTCAGTTGACAAATTTAATCATTCATCACCCTTCTGAATTTAGCTAATCTACCGGTAGTGACGTCACGGGGGACCATCGTCCGGCATGTGAAGAACAATGAGGACTGCCCTTGGGTCAGTTCCCCTAATCTGAGCCACTCATTAGGTGGTCTAGCACATTGTCGTCTACAAGCTGTCAGCCGGCGGTTTCCCCAAAAGAGGCAGCGCCCCCTGGGGCCACCTCACTCGACCCTCACGCACCCCTTGTTCTCCTAATCATTATATCGAGATATGTCAACAATCTAGGATTTGTCCAGGAGAAATTCGGTGACAGCAACACGTCTGACTCGGCCGAAACATGCAGCACCGATTTTTAACATTTGCATGTTAATCGCGGAGGGCGATTAATCAGTCTGATTGGCAGCAAGCATTATATCAGATCAAATTAATTAGGCCAAGAATCCCGTGTATCGAAGGTCGAAACAAGGTGAAATTTCACTCCCCCCTTCCCCAAAAATAATTTACAAGTATTGACATTGCCCAATATTATATTTATAAGTAACGTTTTTTGAGGCACCCTGTAAATATCACTTTCTCGCTCGAATTGGCTAACAACATCTGACAGCTGAGCCTGCAGCGCCATCTATGGTCATTAAAAATAAGTAATGATATATTTTGTAATTTGTTGTTACATGAAGGACAGGTTGTACCAAAATACAGGCACATTGCATTGTGTAAAAGCATATAACTACTTTAAAACAAGAATTCAAACATAAGATAAACATATGGGTTTTTCCCATCAATTTTTTTTTTTAATTTGCTCGTCATGTAAAACTGAAGGAAAACACATTTATACACACTAAAACCAATTTATGAAAACTGGTCACTATGCAGAATTCATTATTAAACAGAGGCGGTCACTTTACCAGGTTCTATACTGTATATACATGTACATACAGTAGGCCTATGTATATTTAATTAACAGAAGAATTACATGTATATTTACTAGTACATGTAATTGGAGTCAGTTTATGTGGTTCGATTTAAAGGTACATGTATACTACATGTAGTTTGTTATACACAAATGGAACGAAAATTGATTAAAATGAAATTTATATTTATATTTAAATTTTCTACAACAAATAATGTGGACAATACATGCCATGAAATTAAGAGAATGGTGTTCTTTTCTGGTAAGAAAACATGTCGACACATGTTATGAATTTTTAAACGCATGACGAACATCACAGGTGTTATAATTTGTAATATTTTCACGTTTAGATACACACATGTAATTATAAACGTGAAATATATATGAACAGGAAATATAACATAAATGTTATATTTCCTGTTTATATACAATACATTCCCAGTTCGATTAAATGGTTAAAAAAACTAATTTTGCATATGAAAAATTATTCGAATATATCAACCAGGTTGGAAAATTATTGGTTATCCAGATACAACATTAATGAAAGTGCATATACACAGGATTTATATGCATTTGCACATGATCGTACATCAGACAAAGCAATTGGAGAACATGGCCTATATGAAAGGGGTTAATCAAGGTCATCGTATAGTTTTCACAAGCCAATGTCAAGTTTAAAGCACTTATTTTAGCAAATTATACAAACCATTATTTGTGAACCCCATGCATGCATAAACCTTTATATTCACAGTATATATAGATATGTCAAGACATGTGGTCACAACAGGTATATAGGTGTAAATAATTCTAAAATTCTAAAACATATACATGTACATGATAAAATTCTAAAATGCATTTATAAAGATGAATTTATCTCTCATTTAGACAATTACGTTATAATTGTAAGCTTAAAGCATATACAGTACATTATATCGTATTTCACGATACATGTCATGTATAATGGGACATATTTTCTGAAAATAGGCACCTTCCATATAGATCTATCTTTTTCATTATGACTGATATGAACATGCATGATTAAGCATATCAAATTCAGGATTCATTTTAAAACTCATCGAAATTCGAACATATTTTGTCTATACATGTATAGTTAACTCATCATATACATACCAAAAAAATGTAATGACCCCTCGATACAAATAGACCATTATATAAACACGTTAAACATGCATGTGCATGCAGATATATTATAACCAAAAATGTGCGAACACTTGTTTTTTCACACTAATCTGACAAACATTTGGAATTTGACTATCATGTACTGACACACATCAAATACCACTATATTTCCATAACCCATTGGTTATAATTACAAGTTAATTCATCATGCAGGTATTGCATGAAAAAATAGTTAGATATACCGAAATAAAAAATTCGAAACTATAATACATCAGATATTTTTCATAAGCATGCATGTAATTTTCAGTTACAAAACCAGCTTGTTTTTCGACACTATATACAACACCAGCGTGTCCATAAGTTACGGTATACACAAATCATTTTTTGACATTCAAATCAATTAACACCATGCACGCATGCAGGTCAAAGCGCATTCGGGAGGAAAAAAATGCCATTCGGAAGCCACGTGGCCTCGTCATTAATTGCTTAAATTGCAGAAATGGTTGCTTACCTGCAAGAGCGATGAAAAAGTAGCACGTGCAAAAGCAAGCAGAGCACTCCTAGCAACGGAGCGTGAAGAAGAGGCGGGTGTGGGTTTGAGAGGCGCGGGTTCAGCGCGGCAGAAAAACGCGGCGTACAAGACCTCGACGGTAGGACGAACGACTAGCGCGACGACGAGCAACACGATGCAGTTGAGCGTGGGGCCCGCTTTTTAGACCTACGTGCCTATGGCGAAGGACCCCCCGGACAGCGGGCTTACCCTTGGGGGGGAGGGGTGAGAGGGGGGGGTCGGGTGGATGAGGAGGGGTGACGAGGCGGCTTGACGAGTTAAGTCAGGCGAGTTGCGTGTCTGTCGAGCGAACGACTCCGAATCCGGCCTGGGTATAGTACCCATAGCCTGGGTCCGGCGGCACGGGGGGGAGGGGAGAGGCGCGTAATCGCTCATTACATGCGTAATATGGCGGCAGCCAATCAAACGCTTTGTTATCATTACGCCGCCCACTCACGCGTGTAATCATTTCTTTCATCGTAATCGTCGATACGGCGGCCAATCACAATGGAGATAAGCGAGGGGGAGGGGATGCGTCGTATACAAGAGTTCATTGGTCGGTGGGCGGGGACTGACACGCCCCTTTTGCCCCGCGCGAAATCTGCGCTTTTCTTTGTGCCGTTTTTCTTGCTTGCCGAACGAGGCGAGGAATGACCGGCGGTCAAGACGCCGGTTATTATGAATTAATGGAGATGAAATTGGAGAGCTGGTTTTGTTGATGTAT
This sequence comes from Xestoiulus laeticollis, assembly GCA_034698905.1. Taxonomy (NCBI): domain Eukaryota; kingdom Metazoa; phylum Arthropoda; class Diplopoda; order Julida; family Julidae; genus Xestoiulus; species Xestoiulus laeticollis. Next base: position 9,840 of record JAQGCC010004273.1, on the reverse strand, counting down.
TGGTTTTCTGGCTGGGAACTTGGGGGTGGCAATTCGAATCGATTTTCGAATGCCGCTAGGGGGCGCATGTTGTGCTTGCTGTAATCAAGGAATTGGTTGTACATGTATTAGCAAGATTTAAAACTTGGTTGATAAAATAGTCGATTAAATATGGTTGATAAATGTTTGAGCTTGCAACAATGAGGGTGTTATATGCTGTGGAAATTTGATTGGGTGACTGGATAATTCCTCACAAGAAAAACTCCGCACATTCACATATAGTTACAAGTTATATAGGCTATGGATTTATTTGAATGTGAGGAGTTTTCCCTGTATACACCGTATTAAAAAACGGTGACCCGAAAATTCCGAACAACTTCAACTATTTAGCACTGCAAAATCTTAATTGCCATCGAGTTTAAGTTATATTTGTTGTAGATGTGAATTTTCCGATTACGTAACTTTCTATCTAATTTATAGGTTAGTTTATATTGTAGGTCAGGTTAAATACGTATACGAGTGTTTATAATTGCAAGAAGTTTCCTTTGTGGGAAATTGTCTGGCCAATTTGGGTTAGTTTATATATATGCAATGTAGATTAATTCAGATTAATTCTTATAATATACATATTCATGTAATGTATATATGATGCATATATAGTGTTGTTTAGGTTTGTGAAGTTTTCCTTGACATGTGCAACATGTATGTATATATATGTATATACATATGACTTATATAAGAACTGATATATATATATATATATATATATATATATACATTATGCGTGCACCAGGTGCCAGCACCATTTTTTTTTAATTATAGTAAATTTTTGTCATTTATGACATGTAAAATAATGGCATAGGTTATATATCTATCTATAGCATAGCCTGTAGAGAAGATTACAGAAGATCGTAATATTATACATGTGCTATACTGTATACAACTTTGAGAACATGGAGAAAAAAATACTGCAGTTATATATATATATATATACACACAAAATTGTTCAAAAATAATTGATTAAAAATTAAAAAAAAAATATATATATATATGCATGCATGTAGGTATAGCATTGATAGATAAAAATATTTTTAATGATTCTTTAAAAAAAAAAACTCTGCATGCAATACGTTTAACGAGATTTCATATGTATGAGATATGTGATAAAAGAAAATATTGTTAAAATTAGATGGAAATTTATGCGCTTGAGAACAAATAAATATAATGAACGATCGTGTATAAAAGGTCCGAGCATTGAAATAAAATTCGCTCGTTATTGTGATGGCAAATACAAAAGAGTTATGCCTTTGCAGCTGATTTGCATACATGGAAATTTCATAACGAGGTCTATCGTTTTATTCACCGCACAAAATGCTTCGGGCAAATTATCTTTTCACACGCTCGTATGCACTTTTATGTTCCTCGAAATTATGTATAATGCTTCGAAAACCATTGCAAATATACGCCATGAGAACTAACCATGCATATGTACACTGTCGGATATTTAATTTTCCACGTTTTAATACTATATTGCAAGCTTTTTTTCTGCCAATTTTGACTGTATACATTTTTTATATTTGATTTCATGTCCAAAGCCAGACAGAACAAATAAAGATTTCTTATCTCATTTAGAAACAATGTATTAGACTATATATGTGCAAACCATGCAATTGAGAGGGAATTTATACCATCAACGTGATTGCATAAAAACATCAACTTTGGATTTCTATTCCGCAAAACTTTTTTCTGGACATTTCATTCCTAATAAGATTATTTCGACAAAATAAAAAATTAAACTGAATAAAAAAAATCAATTTATAGTTTTGAGCGGAAGATGGAGCAAACTATATATTCTTAGGTCCTTTAAAATTCAATTTTTCAATTTGATTATTGCTATATCGTGTTCTGCAGCAATCAACTGCATCAATATATATAGACCTCGGGGCGCACGTTGAAAATAAAAATAAAAAAATACATCTAACCTCCGTAAGTTGGGTGACTGCACGACTTTTATATATATATATATATATATATATATATATATATAGGGCGTATGTTCAAACTTTATATAAGCATCAATAAATTTGAGAAAAATGTTAAATTGCATACCGATTTTTTTTAAAAATATTAATATTTTATTTCATTGCTTTGATGTATCAAAAATATGCATCACACATTATTCACACTGCATGCCAAAAATAAATTATACATATAAAGACAACTTATTTAGCATGAATAAAAACAGCAGTTCCAAAAATGTCTACATGTATATATATAAATAATGTAGAATATACAATTTGTATACATGTATATAGTGATTCAATATGTTTAATAATTAATTATGATGATTTATCAGTATAATTTTGATAAACGCACATCACACTGCAATTCAAACACAAGTAATTTGGAACACAAGTGCAATGCTATACTTTTAGACCTTCATTTAGCACATTTAAAGTATCCAGTACCAAAATTATGTTATCCCATTCCTAAACATAAATTTAATAATAAACGTGTTTTTATATATATAGTGTTTGGTTTTGCGTGCATATCGAATCTCTTACAAACTATATCTTGTTTCATAGAATTAAGCTAGGATTTCATGGAACATATTTTAAGTTATGAATTCATCATTCCACACTATTAAAAATGCATGCAGATTGAGATTACACGTCCAAAATATATTCCTCGCTATAGATCAATTGGCATCCAGTGCCCAAGTACGGAGGCTTTTCATCTAAAATAATCATAAACACACGAGCGGGATATATAGTTTTTAGGCGAAGTATAAATATGTATGGAGAGAGTGTATCCCCCAGAACAAATTTCCAAGTAAAGTGATTCGTCGTCCGTGTGATTGGGAAGGAGGAGTGAAGTTGAAAACGCTGCAAGAAAAGGAGAGAAAAAAAAGCTTGCAAGAAATTTCAAAGCAGAAATCCATACGACAGTTTTATAAGGGAAGGTTTGGGAGGTGGGGTGGAATAGGGCCTGATTATTTCTACTTGTCTGCACACATTGGCGCCCAGAACGCAGAAAATTCGTACGTGATCCGAGGGTGCTTCCTACGCGATATATTATCCATAATACGGATCCCCTCCCTTAGGAGGGGTCCCCCTTCCCCACCGTGACACATCCCCACGGAAAACTTGAAAAGAAGGAGGATGGGATGGGGAGTCAAGCAAGAAGATGGAAAACACACGCTGTATACTCAGACAAATATACATCTCCGAATAGAAAAATATATATATATAAAGTGTTGAGAGGGTGTTTTATATAGAGGCGTGATGGGTGCTATATACATTCGCAGTATAAATTCCGAGAATCGCTGGCTTCGTTTCGTTTGTGCGCGTGCGGAATAACGAGGACTAAAATCAGGGGGGGATTCGTGTTGAAGGTTCCCCCCTGCACCCCCACATCCCTTTTCGGCACCCCTGAGACGCTCTCAATAAGAGTCTTCAGCGTTGATAAATAGACGCTGAAGGATGCGTTGGAGAGCGATCGAAAAGATGAACCTATTCTATAGTATATGGAGCGTAATAGCAAGTATACTTGTATATAGAATCATCTATGGTCTGGGATGCCCTTAGATGTCCGGTGTCACGCGCTACACTGAAATAATCAACGTGTGTTTGCCCCATCCGGAAGGACAGGTAATCCGTTGAACCTCTTTCGTGATATGGGCTGGAGCTTGAAATTCTTGCCCACCGAAAGAGGAATTCCCAGTAAGTGTGAGTCATAAGCACGCTTGATTGCTTCCTGCCCTCTGTACACTTCATCGATGTAATCGATACCTATAGTGGGATGTCGAGAACGATCTTGAAAAGGATATCTGTAGAGTGGCACATATGTGTCCTGCACCCTCTGCATGCAAGATTGGTGTAATAATCAAGCATTGCATTTCCAACATGGCAGCGGCTTGTTTTGGGCGCACACATGATGGAAATCTTAAGTTTAAGACTAAGAACAGCGTGGAGCATCACAAAGAATGAGCAAAGACATGGCCTGAAATTAAGCGTTTTAATTTGTTTCCCCGATGGCGGGAATCTCCAATTGCCCGATCGGAGTGTTGAATTTCAGGAAATGCCTATGCTCATGCTATGCCATGCTTCACGCTGTTCTTAGCCTAAGGTTTGCATGTCAAAACATGTCAGATTCTGCACGCTGAGCTGGAATGGGGCCGTCCATAAATGACGTCACGCACTAAGGGGGGTTACATTGGTGATGATGTGTGACGAGGGAGTTAAGAAATATGTCGTCACATCAAGAAATAAAAATGTGATACTTTTAATAACAAGTTTGATCAAAATATTTTTTGCAAATTTCAGTTTTCCATTGCTGTGTTTTAATACAAGTTTTCTCCTTCAATATCAGATTGCAGTGCCACATTATACATGCAGATTACAATGATAGATTACATGACAGTTTTGTTAAGTCATATTTTAGAGGGTCTGACTTTTTGAGACTAAGTGTGACATAGGGGGAGGGGATTAAAAATTCTGCCAAAATCGCCTGACGTCATTTATGAACAGTCCCAATGAGGTCTATTAAAAATTCAAATTTGGATGTTACTTAGAACTGTTAGAGTGCATGGACATATAGACTACCAGGTGAACAGAAATTTCCCTACTAAAAAAACAACATTTATACCAGTTTAGATATGACAATTCTGTATATGCACTCCAATAAAAAGTCATGTGTGCTCTATACATGTATACTTATGTTGTTAGATTATACATATTGCCATTTTATAACGTTTTAGCCATAACACTTAGGATAAAATATAAAATTAGGAAATGGAAGAGAATAGTCTGTATAAAATCGACTGTTTTCGTCTTCATTGGCAATTAATGAACTGCAGTGAAGCTACATTTATTGTAGGAGCTTATTGAACCCAAATCTTCCCTGCAGTACACCGTTATGCTTCACTGCAGTGCATAACTGTACTGCAGCGTAACTACCATTTGGTGTTTCCCTCTGTTCTGTTCTTTAAAAAACATTGTAACAACTTTAAATAATTGCCAATGAAGTCGAAAAGAGCTGATTTCATAAAAGCAGACCATTTTTTTCCTGTTCGTAATTTCACATTTTGTCCTAAGCGTTACAGCTGAAAAGTTATAATTTGAGATCCAGTGAACAAATGAGTATAGACAAATTCTAATAACATCAGTGAATAGGGCACATATAACTTCCTATTAAACCACATTAACAGAACTTTTATAACTATAAGATTTTAGGAAAAAAAAGTGGGGGTGGTTCTGACTTTTGTTCCACCCTGTAAATAGTAATGGAAAAATGAAAAAAATTCCATTAAATCAAAGTGTTACATAACCACTAAAGATATACATGTACTGCAGTACCATCAGAACTATAAAAATGTTATTATTTTAGTCTATTTTCATATTTGAAGCTTTAAGCAGTAAAATTTGAAGATTTTAACAAATACCAAAAAGCATAGAAACTTAATAGCTCAAAACAGCATGCATTCATGCATAAGTTAGGGTATCAAAAATTACAAAATCCAAGATGGCAAGCTTTAACATCTCCCCTTTAAATCCCAACCCTTATACTATAAGGACCATATTTCACTGCACCTCAACCCCTCTTGCACACGTTCGAAAGGATTATACTGAAAAATATGTTATTATTGGGGATTTCCTCGCATATTTCTGCTACTTTTACACGAGAAACACGGATTTAGCAAGCGGTAAACATCCCAGATGACAAAAGCAATGCCATGTCCCTGAAAGGGCCCTAGCACCGTACGGTGTTCAGGTGTACGGAACCAACCCCCTTAGACCCATTGTCCATTTCCGCTCGTTTGCATTTTTTTTTGCATCCTAACGCCCCATCGCTTCCGTTTTCTAATCCTAACCAAGCAGGACACATTTCGAGTCAGTAACTCCTTCCAGAAAAGGTTCGCTTTTACAGGCACCTGAGGTAACAAACCCCTTACACTTCCACAAATAGAATCGCCAACTGGACAATGGTGGACATGGCACCCATTTTATAAAACTATCAAGGCGCATAAGTTTAATGAAGTGTACAGGGCGTATCTCTCTCGTTTGTGTCTATACCCCTTTCATCGTATTTTGTAACTTAAGGGGCGGAGGTACGTATAGGTAAGATTTTTGGGGGCATTCCTGCGAAAAAGTATCCCTTTGGGCGGCTTGGCTTTCACATGTCAATGGAGTGAACCTACTTGAATTAAGCCGAGCTTTACTTCTTGACACAAAAAAGCGACGGCGGGGTGAAAATCTTGTCAAAAATTACCGCGCTTTGGGCACCCTGCACCTCGAACGGACGCCTTTGTTAGCAACCCCCTAAGCTTCAGTCAGCTACAAGTATATTGGTTACTTTTCACGACATGCAAAGGCTGCTCGAGTGCACTTCTCTTCCTTTCATTGATCAAAAGTCAGTCAGTCGAAAAATCATGCATGTGCTTATAGGAGCGCCTAACGGTGGCAGCAAATGGAAACTAGGATCTTAACAAAGCGTTTTTAGGTTCCGCAACATCGTTTCCGCACAGGGACAACTCCGCACATCGGTATTTCGCAATAGATGACCGACTTGGGATGGATTTGGTTTTGCTCAGTTAGATCAGGATATAGATTTGCTTTAGGTTAGGTTAGGCTAGGAAATTTGACAAATATTTCATATATTCAATATATATTTTTTCATTCCCATAATGTCATTTTATTTTGGTTTCTGTGTACTTCAAAGTCATTTTTTTATATAAAAACTTTGATAACAAAAAACTTGTTTTTACTTCTTAAATATAAAAACAATGATTAAAAGAAAAAGTCCATTTTATTTATATCATATAAAAAAGGTATTTTCTAAAGATTTTTAAGGCTATATTTGTTAAAAATATCATAAATACATAAGCATATATTTTTATAGAAATGATAAAATACAAATTAAAATAAAACTATAGACTTATTTTTCTTATAATCATTGTTTATATACAATTTTATTTTAGAAGAAAAAACAAGTTTTATTTTATCACAGCTTTTTCTAAAATATAAAAACAATGACTAAAAGAAAAATCAGTATTTTATTTATATATTAATGCATTTTTATAAAAAAATAATGCTTATATATTTATGATATTTTTTAACAAATCGGTGTATATATATATATTCTTAAGCTTTAGAAAATGCCTTATTTGTAATGTATCCTAAATTAAAGTTAAGCAAAGTCTCTATACTCTCTATAGTGATACATGTATACATGCATTACATATTAAAACTGCTAACAATCAATGCATTTTTTACCAAAATATGTCATTAAAATTTGTAAAAAATATGCTTAATTTGTCCTGAATATTTTTCAAAGTTCCATAAGCATCAACCAAGGTTGTTGCAGAAAAGTTACACACTGCACCTTAAATCTTATTTTTCCAAACAATTTCCAAAGCGAGAAATGCATTTATTTTTCTTTTTAAAAGAAAAAAACACTTTCTTTAAAACCTTTCAACAACATCTAATTCTTTCACCGAAATGCACTATTTGGAAAAGTCCAAAACCGTTACCGAATTTAATCCATAAAGCAACTACAGCCAGATGTTATTTTTTTTTCTGGAAATCGTGTCATTCGGTACCTTAAACATCCACATCTTGCAAACTTTGAAAGCATAAAACATCCAAGGTCCCAACTCCCAAAAGCTCCTAAAAGTCTCTAAAAGTGAGGAAGCGCGCCCATGTCCTTAAAATACATTATGACAAAATAAAGGATCCTCCTATATGGGGCTCAATAATCTTACATAACAATGTTGAATTTGATTGAAAAAAAAAATGCATGCAGTATCGCCCGAGCGAAAATCAAAATAAAGGAACCTCGGCATCCATCAGAAGGAAAAATCATTGAATAGGTTTGGGCAATCAACTTGGGTAGGAATACTCACGGTTGGCCTGCAAAATGCAATGTGCAAAGCCGAGTGTAAAATAAGGGAGGGAGGGGGGGGGGTTACTCCATCCCGCGGAGTCCTTTGTCCTTTTGCATGATAAGGTGCACGAAGGCGGCTTCGGTCCTAACACAAGAATCTATAGGTCCAATTAGGTCGGCCTCTCTTTCTGCGTGAAAAAAAAAGACATAGGACCGTATGCGACTCGCCATCCATTCGTGTTTAGCCACCGTGCAAAGGGGGTGACGCTTTGACCCCGAAGCAAAGTTGGGGCACCCCCTGGTCCGTACGACCTCTGGCGGCGATTTGCGCTTGGCCGCCCATTGGGCTTATGAAACCCGTGGTTACGTGAAATGGGATATGACTGTTAAGAGACCGCAATAATTGGGGCTGCCTTTTTCGTCCCATGGTCTTTTGTTAAGAGTCGAAAAATCGGGTACGGAACCATGGCCTTTATTACACAAAATAGAGAGAGAAGAGAATAGGACCGCAGGTGTCCCGTGAGAAATATATATAATGTATGTGACAATTAATAAGCAATATCCTGCCGATTAAATTCTGGAAAGTGGATTTGTGGTGGATATAAAATGGAGGCAATTTAATCGAAATTTGGACCTTGTTTGCATGTGTGGTGGACTGCATGGTGGTGTCAAGAAAAATGAGAATGGAATGATGGCATTATTTTGACACGCACAGGTTAATTTGTTGTACCGAATTTGATATGACACAAAAGTATATTATGTATCAAATTTCGAAAATTTTGTTCAAATTAAAGTACCTGCCTAGCTGACAAATTCTTAATTTCTTGTCATTGATGAAATAAAATTTGAACAAATTTATGGTGTAAGAGTTTTCCTACACGACACATCAGAAGTGGTTCTGATGTGCCGTGTTGTGTTGGATGCATAGCCACGCCTCCTTCGCCCCAATGGAACCAATTAAAAAACAGCATTCCGAGTGAAATCCTGCGGATGACTTGTATGGACATGTTGGGTTGTGTAAGCTAAACAACAGACTAATCATTGTATCGTTGTTGGGGCGTTTTTGCAAAATATTTTGGTATACATGTACATAAAAGTTAATGTACTAGTATATGAACAGACCTATTGTTGTTGGTTCGCTTCTTGCAAAAAATGTCTGGATTTAGTATACACTTTTAATGGTAAAACTTCACTTACCTGATGTAGAATGATTTGCCATTATCAGATTTGTTGAAAAACAACTTGAAGACCATTATAAATGTACTTTTAAATGGAACGAGTAGACTCCAAATGGAATAGGCAAAATAAGATACATGTAACTTGAAAATTCAGCATAAATTTGAGTGGAGCGGAGAACGAGTGATACTATACATCAAGTAATTTTCATCGATAAAAGAATTTCTAAAATCATGAACTTGCGTAGTAATTTCAAGGAAATGACCTTAATTAGTTCCAAAAAAGTTATGAAAAAAAGAGGCGGGAAAACAAACTTTAAATTAATTCCAAAAAATAAAATACAGTATTAATCGTAAACTTTTACATGCTTTTTTCCTTATTTTTTCTTCAACTGAACAAATAATAAAATACTTATAAACATGTACGTGTACATTGTAAATTGTAATTGCAAAATTTTATTTTATACCTAGCATTATCACTGAGCTAAAAAAGTAGGATCATTGTGGCGCCATCTAGTGGTATTGCCTCAAACTACATGGACAATTTCTCAAAATTTCACAGGGGCTAAGTTCAAATATAGTGTAGTTCAAATAAACTTACATTTAAGAAAGTTCAGTATTAACTATTTGTAATTTAGATGCATTATTGTTTTTTATTTTTCCTCTATCTAATTAACGGATTTCATCGAAATTTAAAAATTACTAACATCAAAGATGGATTCATTCTTAAGGGGGATCTGAACTGCATGTTTTGCTATGAGGAAATTTTAAAACCTACTTTTAAAAAAACTACTTGTTATAA
>JAQGCC010004272.1:0-13451 GCA_034698905.1 Xestoiulus laeticollis | reverse complement strand
ACAGCATATGTCACTTAACCATTATACCATTATGATACTGGGACCAGTATTCGAACTCTTCTATACCCTTTCCAATATTGGCCATGAAGCAAGCACTGGTAGCTCAGTGGTCTATGTGCTGGATTGGGAATGCTGAGGTTGACGGTTCACAGGTAAGAAGCAAATTTTGTACATTTAATTTCAAGTGTATATCGTGTGAACATTAGTAAATGCATTGTTGGTAGCATGTAGAGAACATAATAGGGGATAATAATTAAAGAATTAAATTTTTTTAAAATTAGGCTTAGAAATGACCATTATATCATTATACCAGTATGATATTGGGACCAGTATTCCATAACCTAGTATGATACTGGACCAGTATACTGGATTTTTCAATTGGGCAATTAAGGCTATATATATATATATACCAATTCATAATAGAGAAGGTTACTTTTTTTTCTATAGCTTGGGCAGATACACAATTGATTTCCATCGAAAGCTGGCGAACTTTAAATAATTAATGTAAAAAATGTAAAGTTATAAGCCCTCATGTGATTCTATGGGCCATATTTAACCATGGTTCCTAATTATCGGAATTGACCAGCGGGCCAAAACGTCACCAATCCCATTCCCAAAATCAAGAAAAATCTCTTATAAACAGGCAATTACGAAAATTGAAAAGCTAGTGGGGTACCACCTGGGAAAAATGTTCTTGTAATTTCATAGTTATAATATACTTCCCCCCCCCCCCAATCCCTTTCCCAAAAACAAGAAAAATGTGTTGTTAACCGCAGGTCATTACGAAAATTGACCAACCTGGAAAAAATGTTCTTATAGTTTCAAAGTTATTCAAAGCCAGACTTTTAATGAATTTTAAATATATAATATGAGCTCCATATATCGTAAACTCTGCATAGAAAAGGGGCAATTAAAAGATGCTGTCACAGAATTGGAAGGATGGCCATTGGCTAAAATGGCCCGCGGGTTGAACGCCCCTGTTACACAGTGATACATACAAATTTTATTTGCGAAATTTATCCTTATTTACTTTTACTACTAATTTTATTGTTGAGTCTATCCTCACTCTAAGCCCAAAAATATTTTGAGAAAGTAAGAAAACACAATGGAATGTTTTTTGTATGAAGTTGGTGCCTCCATTGAATGGGTTGACTTAAAATCTAAAAATGTACTTAATTTTTAGTGGCGTTGGTGTGTAAAAGATTCGATAAACTCACTCTACACTATTGCATGTATAGTTACTTACATGCATGTATTATAGTCTACAATGTATATTTTTAATGCAATGAATCCCCATGATATTTCACGTTTATACAAAACTTGAAACTTATTTTTCTTATACTTGTACATGTACATTAGACCCCACTGGAGAAAAAAAAACTCTTTGTTTTAAGAGGTTTATAATTTAATTGCAATAAAATTCTTAGGGAATTGAGTAACCTTGATTTTTTTTAAAAGCACACAAGCAAAAAACAAAACATTTTTTTGACATTGGTTTGTATCAAAATTGTTAACTTGTTTTATCTGTCTTACATGTAATTTTGTAGACCCTTTGGGGTTTTATTATTGGTAGGCCTATATGTGTAAATTGGACAGTATGTCGTGATCTTGGCAAACCAATATAACCATTTTAAACTAAGGCGAATTACGCCTATATATTTTCAAAGTTATTCAAGGCTATGTTTTGCTTCAAATATTTTATAAAAGTTTCTGTTTGCATTGGCTCCTGTGGTTAACCATGACCGTTTGCCAAAAGTCTGTTAGATGTCTAAAATAAATATTTATCCCTAACTAAGTCATACACCCTGTCCTACTTGTTGAAATGATTCGCATGCAGTGTATGCATGTATTTGACAGGTTATCTGTTAAGACTTGTTCGAAGACTATTTTCAATCTCACATATTCCACTTAACAAATACCATAATTTTTAAATTAATTATAAATGTATCTTATCTTGCAAATTGACGGCTTAATTGATTTATGCTAGTTTACAATGTAACTGCACAAACTTAACGATAGTTAGAATGAAATCCAGATGTCTACCCTGCTTGAAAACCAATTTTCTGAAGTTTTGTTATTCGAAGTTTTTCGCCAAATCAGCATTTGTTTAATGTATGTTTTAAAACTATATCTTGAGTCTGGATGATAGCAAAATCAATGTTTTTACTAATCAGGATGCTGGATGGTAAGATGTAAACACAGCCCCAAAGACTTACAAAATAGAAGTTTTCTGTAGGCATATACATGGAGCTTTTTTGTAAATACAGTGTACCCTATATGCATCTACAGTGTGTAGAGTAAATAAAATATTAAAAAGTATTTGAGTGACTAAATATAATCCGGAAGGTAAAGCAATATCCCGAAACAGATATTTATATAGCCTATAAATTATACTAGTATACAATTTGAGAAATGTAGCCTAACCTCAACAAAGATATTTCCTATATTTGTCGTTAGTTTTTTTTTATTATTTACTATTGATGCTCCATTTCATTTTTCAACGACTTACAGTAGAAACGTTTAATATTAAAATAATTTTTATCATTTCCCGTTTATTTATTTGGTAAGTAAACATGGAAATAATACGCAGGCCAAATTAAGGTCGATTACTTCGCGTTCCATTTTGTATTGTTTCTACGCTTTTTTATAGTAAATTAAAGCGGAAAATAAAATTTATTTGATTATTAATTTTTGTATTGCGGGTGGGGGATATTATTCATTTTATTGCATACAACCAGTAGCCTATAATATGCACCAGCAATAGCGAAGGCAGTGAACTTTATGTAAACAGGTATCAAATTAGCATAGGTATAGTCCAATATGCACACTGTCCATGTTTTAAGAAATTATTTTATTGGCGACAGTATAGGACATTTATTTTTTCCCTAAAAAGCATCACAAAAAAGTGTGCAGTCATTCCTGATTTAATTAATTTTTATAATAAAATTGATTTGTGCACACATTATACCTAGTTATTTTTAGAAGTGTGATTTATCCATTTTAACCTCAAACATACATATGTATATCCAGAGTTATATTGGCTCATTTCTCCTTCCATTGCTGAAAAATAAGTAGACAGGAACTGTCTCTTTGCATACTGAAAAGGAAAGACAATAACACGTCAAGTTGTTAAGAGTTGAGTTGCTGTTAAACTTCTTCCAACTCATTATTGAGAAATAGTATACCTGTACACATGATTTGTTATCATGATCTCCATCTAATCTGGCTCTTCTCCAAAAGCAGCCTTTGTCTAGAAATCCTCGTGCCGAAATACTCTGGCACTGTGTGTGCCAATCACAACCAATTAATAGTGAATTCTTTGAAACCTGAATTATCAGGATTCGTGTAAAATGCCAACTGGAATTCATTTGACGAGCGTTTTCACTCTTTGCTAATACCTGCATAATGTAGTTAGAAAACTTTGCATTGCAATTTGTTCAAATCTATTTTATGGCCTTTCTGAACTGCTAAGCAATATACAGTATAGAAGCAGTCTAAAAGCATACACTTTCGGACCATTAAAAATATGCTTTTAGATAGGATAATCTTTTGCACAGGATAATTTAGACTGGTTCTACTGTACAACTCACATTTAACATATTTTAATTTCGGTATAGCTATTATTGTTGATGCATAAACTGTAGTACACTATATACTGTATGAAACATACTACCTTGCTACCTTGTGTAGTGATTATTTGCCATTGCTTAATTTGATTAACTTTTAAAAAATTTTATCATTGTTAAGCAAATTGCACATTGACTACAGCTTGTAAAAACACATAGAAAAGACAAAAAATTGGATTTGTAAAAAAAATATGCTAAAACGTTCACAGTTAGGACTTACATACATGAATACATTCCATTTGAGATGTACTGTATAGGCTACAATACAACCCTTTAGTAAATAGCATCCAAAAGTTCACAAAAGCATCATGCAAATTGTAAGGCCTACATGCACCTATTAAAAAAATCTGTACATGTACTTTCACTATCAAAGAATTTCACTATAGTTAACCCAAGCGAGTTTTCAGTTTCATTGTTAGGTTTTCTTGCCTTTTATCGCAGTATACTGCATTTGACACTAATATCTATAGATATCTAGGCCGTGCTAACTAGACTGTGTGTTGTCGGTTCGCATAAAACCAATTTTGTGTGGCTAAAACAAGTATATTTTACGGCTAAACTTCCTTTGAAACAAACTCAGTGGTTTATAGCTGAAATTCAATCGTGCGAGCAATTATATTTTGGCAGACACGATACAATAAACTCTGCGAAAGTTAGTTTGTGCAATACTTTGCACAATATTGGGGATTCCATGTTTGACATAACACGAGATTTTTTTTTTGTAAATTACACGGTATAATCATTTTGCTTAGGACATGTTGAACGAAAAGTGACCGATTCAAAATCACAATACATGTACAAAAAGTCTTGTCAATCCTTAGACAGAACCTTTGCTATGATGTTACTTGTAGTAAATCATATCGCTTTTGACGTCACTACTTCCCTTGTGAGATGACCAAACGCGTTATAAGGGAAGCCGTTTTGGAGTGCTTCCAGGAACTGCTTTCTAAACCAAAATTCGATCATGAGTTTAGGCCCACGTGACTGCTTGTTTCAGAATGCATACATGTATAATAAGTATATAGGCCTACATGTATGCATGTAGATAGATCGAGATTTCTTTTTAGAATAACATTTCCTTTTACATGACATTTTAAGTTTGCAAATGACTAAACAAAAAATAAGTAACAATAAAAAAGTGAATACGAGAATGTCACATTTGCTTTCACATTAAGGTTATAGGGCCTATTAAAATTTTGGCGTTTTTGATATATGGAAGCGATCATTACTTTTGTGTATACTTCGTAAATGTAATAACTTATATTTGTTATCATTAGGGTCTACACTATAGACAGAAATTCTAACTTCATATTTGTCCATTTTTATTATTATTAAAGCCTTTTATTTAACTTCACATGAACGGAGCTTTTCTTGGTTGATTGTTTGTTTCAACTTCTTTAAGATATTTTTTGTCCAACTTTCACACGTCCTAGAGAGCTGAATTTTTGTGTGAAACTCGGTCTCATGGTACATTTTTATCTATAAAATTTTTATACAGTTGTTTGTAACTATTACGACCAAAAAGCTACCGTTTTACATGTAAAAAATGCATTCAATTGCTTCAATTGAAGCTGTTGAACGATGACGCCAAGGGTTTTGCTAATTAGAGATGGCATATATAGCGCTCAGTGGTGTCAATGGGTAAATAAAAGGTTTTACACGAAAAACGAAGTTTTTTTAACAACTTAATTGTTAACTGTTTAAGTTAAAAATTCATTTGTTTCAAAGTAATAATGTGTATTGTTTGTATAACAATAAAAGTATCCTGGGCTTTCCTATTCATGCATGTAAACTATAATTTCTTCACATTGATCTGACTATTCGAGGCTGTTCTGCTGTTTACAGTTAAAGTTAAGTTACATGCACATGTACTGTACGTACTATATATATGTTGAATAATATAATTCCCTCGTGACGTATTATTTACATTTTTTGTTGGCTTTTTGTATATATATATATACACGCAGGTTCTGCGCATTGTGACCTCAAAAATTAGCAAATACAGTGAATTGGAAAATCAGCCTTTATATATGCAGTAAGGTTTAAAAACAGCGTGAAGCATGTGAGAACAAGCTTAGGAATGAATTCCTGAAATCAGCATTTTGATTGGGAAATCGGAAATTCCAGCCATCAGGAATCCAATTGAAATGCTGATTTCAGGAATTCATTCCTATGCTTATTCTCCCATGCTTCACGCTGTTTTTATCCTTTAAGCCCCAGGCCACACTAGGCTGGAAACGCGCGTTTGGCTAGCCTCGAGGGCATCGAATTTAATTTAAATTCTAGAATTATGAAATTTGCACATTAATATCTCGTGCGAAATTCTTTTTTTATAAAAATTAAAAGCCTTCTTTGAGACTAGCCAAACGGGCGTTTCCAACCTAGTGTGGCCTGGGGCTAAATGCTTAAAACGTGAACATGTAGCTTTTGTTACATGGATAAAATTTCGCCTGAAAATAGTTTTTCACGTGCCCTATCGTATTATTTGAGGAAACATATTTGTGGGGAAAACTTTAAAAAAAACTTATTGCGTTTTCCTATCCCTTAAAAATTAAACACAATAACACTGTATTATTTAGTTTCCTGTGTATATTCACAAAACAAAAATGTAAACAACGAAAGTGATCTATTGGTTATGGGGCAGTTGGTTATTTTAGGTCGGTCGGTATCCTGGTGTGCCGACCTCCCAGAAAATAACACATGGCCATTACATAAGTATGTACTGTATATGTCAAGCCAAATTAATGATTCTAAACAAATACAGAGAACTGGATTGTTTTTCTTATAATTTTTCACATGTAAAGGATGTTTCACGTTAAAGCAAAATAGCAAAAACGTTAAACGTGAGAAGGCTAGAAAGTGCCTTGATTTTTAAAAGGTATAACTCTTAAAAAATGAATCGATTTTATAGACAGTTTTTCTAATTAATGTAGCTTTAATACCAAAAAGTTTCGAACTGTCCTTTGAACTATCTATAGTTGTATAGCACATAACTAAAATTAGTTTGAGTGACTAGAGTGGCTATACAAATTGTACACTTGTATGTGTATTCATGCATGCTGAAATACATGCAAATGTATAAAAAATGCCTGCATGGTTTACACGAAATGTTTTGTTATCAGTCTTGCATGATCATGTCGACAAAATGATTTACAGATTATACTAGTACATGTAATTGAATTTCATTGATAGGTACTCGCTAAAAAATGTTGGGTTGAAATTCACCCCAAAACATTGGGTTAACATTGGATTGAATTTAAGTGTAACAACCAAATGTTGGGTTAAATCTGCCCAACGTTGGGTCACAGTTATTAACACAGGTTTTGGGTAAAATATGCCCAGAATTGAGTAAATGTGAGGTCTGTGTTATTTGTAATAAAGTTACAAAATTGTGAGTTGATTATAAATAACAGAAACCTCACATTCACCCAATTGTGGGCATATTTTATCCAAAACCTGTGACCCAACGTTGGGTAGCTTTAACCCAACATTTGGTTGTTACACTTAAATAGTGTGTATGCATTGTACACATGCACATGCATAATTTAAGTAGCCTACTGTCGTTTAAACTTTTACTATCGTCTGACATCCCCCATCGGGCGTCGCTCCTATGATTACAACTGGTTGAGGGCATAATAAAATTTCATAAACAAACACAAGATGCTAAGTTTAATGATTCCGAAATACAAACTTGTTAGTATCTGCCATATAATGTGACTATACAAAAATTGATGAACCTCGTATTAATAACTAGAGAAATTAATGCTACATCCTGTTTGTGTCATATTTACAGAGCTGCCAAATATTTCGCAGGTATTTACAATGTATGAGAGACATTCCAGCTAATATTGAAATAGTAGATTAGTAAATCTTGTTGCTGAAATACGTGTAATTTCAATGTTCAGTGAGTAAAACCCAATGTCCAGCAATTTATAAACTTAAATACAATAAAATTTTTTGATGTTGGATTATTTCGTAGCAGCTATAGGCACTATCGTAATCTTTTTTGGGTAACGAACATGTCTAGTCTCAATTTTTACATCAGTACCAATACTAGAATAGTGAGATGCAGTATATTACTGCTTGCATTATCAGACACCATGTTTTCAAGTTGGTTAAGTTGCGTGTGAATACAAATCTGTCGAACATCTGGTCCCTGTGGAAAACGATAAATGGGATGAATATGCGGCTTTAAAATCTGTTGCCGAATACAATTTCAAGGTCGAAGCCCATTGCCCTGAGATTAGCTAGGGAAAATTGGCTCTACCGCAGGGTTCCAACCTATTAATACGCAGTACAGTTTATTTCTGTTGTAAGGGTAGACTATTCTATTGTTCTAGCTTGACTTCATGACAAATTTGAGATGTGAATGAAATGTCAACTTATCAATATCGTATTTATTTCAAGTGGAGGTGATAAGTTGCCAGTTATACACAGGGTTGCCACTGACTGCAAAGTCAGGAAAAGTCAGGCAAATGAAAAATAGTCAGGCAAATTGAGCTCAAGTCAGGCAAAGTAAGCTAAAAGTAAAATTGAGCAGTGCGAAAAAATGTCATTGCTAAAGTGAAAATATACCCTGTACCATTTTCAAGTTCAAATACTGAAATGCAATAAACGTTTGGTTTTATTTTGTACATTTGTATAAAATGTAGTTTTTTTCAGATCACCTAGTAATGTACATGAAAATTACAAAAGTTCCATTTTCAGGTCAGGCAAAGTAGGGAAAAATTTGTGATTATGGTGTGAGACGGTTTTGAAATATTGGTGGTAGCCCTGTATATACATGAACATGTATATAACAACTTAATTAATTTATTCGTAGATTGATTCAAGCAGAATACCGTATATTCCAATATCTAAAGAATCAAATGCAAAACTAGGTTTATATAACATCATCAAATCCTTTATTTGCATGTCGAAATGAAAAAAAAAATATGATTCGACCCTTTGTGCCCTTAAACCCAACTCACATGTTTGGATTATGATGCTGAAATGTGCCCCAATGTGCCCTCTAAAAAACAGAATCATGATTTTCCTCATTATGGGTTACCAAAATCGATT
Source organism: Xestoiulus laeticollis (assembly GCA_034698905.1). Taxonomy (NCBI): domain Eukaryota; kingdom Metazoa; phylum Arthropoda; class Diplopoda; order Julida; family Julidae; genus Xestoiulus; species Xestoiulus laeticollis. Next base: position 4,764 of record JAQGCC010004272.1, on the reverse strand, counting down.
GCTTCTCCCAAATAAAACAAAAATGATAAGTAATTGTCAAGTTCATGTACACTTTAGCCTACATGTAAGGTGTAAATAAAAAAATGCGATAAAACGAGAAGAAGAAAGCTATGTTGTTTTATGTCTTACATGTACACATGTATGAATGGTATACATTTCGCAAGTGGTGGACTAGTCAAACAGGTTATTAATTCTGTATTGTATACATGTACACTTCAATGTATACAGTGTATATACATGTACCTCAGGTGAAGCAAGCCAATAAATTCTTTTTGTGAGTGAGTAACCTGTCATCCTTGGGAAACTCATTCAATTTCAATCGCAATTTTTTGTAAGTTGTTTCTTTCAGTTTCGAATTGACGTAAATAAAATTCAAGGTACTTGAATAGCATTTCTTTTCAAGAATTCCTCGAGGAAAAAAGTAGATTTTAATTGTCGTGTTGGCCTTCATTATAATTGTTGAGGTTGTCTCTGTAAAGATATGGTTGAAATCCCTATCTATGCAAATCACAGCAAATATATACGTTGTATAATGACATAGTTTAATTTTGGTTCCTTGTTGCTAATAATTGTATAGGTGCAATTAAAAGATCAGTTAATGGGTTGTTAGTTTCTAGTTTAATGACGCCCGGAGTAAATGGAGGTCATGCGTTATTAAACTTATTGCCATAAGAAGGACATTCTGTGCGCCATCTGGTGAGCTTTTCAGACAAAATGTCGTATTGTTTGGTGATACAGATGGCACTAATCCTTTTTTAAACTTTACCAAAATTGTAACTGTTTTGAAAAAGCGAACAGCTAGTATAGAAAAGGTTGAGAGGCTTCACTTTCCAATACTCTTACATGTACATGTAGTGTACATGTACATGTACATAGCCACTTCTTGACAGCGGCTCTTGTTCAGATAAGCACCTTTACAAGCTGAAAACATCATTGTCAAGAATGGTATTTTGACTGACCTTAACTTCTCATACTCTGACTAATTTCTCAAAATGTATTATACGTAAGCGCAATAACTTTGTATCATCTCAGAATTTATTATAAGAGATGCAATTACATGTGTTATTTGCATGTTCTTGAGATGGGTGGATATTATGATTTAGTCCAATGACCAAACATTTACGAGTATATTGCCTTCAGAAGGAATGCAGTATAACCAATAATAAATAATGAAGAAAGCAGCCATAAGAACATGAGTTTTAATTTCATAAAAAACATGATAAGACGTATAGCTACATCTAAATCTCAGTGCTTAGCAAGTTTTCTAATGAAAAAAAAATGTTAGCAAAGCTTTGAAGTCTTCTTCTTAATACGAAAATTTTAATAAAGTCTTCTTGATAAACTATAATCTCCCTTATAACGTCCACATTTTAGCAATATTTTCCCGTTAATGTTGGACTTAGTGAATACATCGACCACTAAAACAATGATATTTTATAGAATCATTAAAACGGCGAAATGTTAATTAAATTATAGCTTCTGGGATCAGTTGAGTAGGGGTTTAGCTTCATCTAAAGTTTATATTTAGATAAAAAACTAGAAGCTTTTTCGTTCAAACGCGTACGCTTGCATTTGTGATGTAATTGTAAACAAAAAATATAGTCCTTGAAATAAAAGTTTATATTAAACTCTGTTTTAAAATGGATCATTCTCAATTTTGCTAACACGTGATAGCATGTTATTGATGTTTATAATGCAGTGACGTCAAAATTGTTTACTTTAACCATATGACAGAAACACCTAACACAGAAATCTTCTAAGACACCATTGATTCAGAGCAAATAAATGCATAAATTTTGTCCATAATTTATTTTTAAAATTTCACAATGTCAACAAGTTTTATTGTATCAGGGTGTAACAGGTTGTAACCTGTGTATACAGGTACCCGATAAACATCAGTACATTGTATTTCAATAAGCAACTTTAACGACCTAGATGGATTAGCTTCAATAGCATTAGAGGGACATGGTTTCCTTTAATCTTGACGACATTGGCAGCACTGTTTTTTGACAATGAGCATGCGTGGGGACGACGTTAATGGGTTTGTGGTTGAGGGGAGACGACTATTTCATTAGTTTAACGTGATACCACAATTTCTTTGAGGAGCATAACGACTTTTACGGTGCATAACTTATTGATGCACATGAGTAATAGTGTGTTTATCGTTCTCGTTAAGGTTAAAGGAAACATGCACAATCCCTCTACTGTTCCAATACAATGCAAGTTTAGCTTCACTGAATCAAATGAATCCATTGATTCGAATTTCATTGATGATAATACATTTTGAGCATAAAGCGTGTATATAGATAATTGTATACAGCTTGCTGTAGAATTGGAAAGTAGAGTGATATAATGCTTGTACTTTAAATCGAATTTGATAACGCATATAAATCCAAATTATATCTATGAGCGTGATAGAAAACGTGTTTAGTATATTCTGCTTTACTTAGCATACACGCAAGCTAGCAGTGATTGCCTGCATTCAGGGGCAGTTCTTATAATGGGGATACATGTATAAACCATTTTAACACCTACATGCAGTTGGAAACGCTTCGTCTAGGTGATCCCACACAATGTATCGATGCCAAAAGTTTTCATATATGCATGTCATATAAAGTTAAAGCTGATTTTTATTTAACGTTTGTGTATAACCCTTGCTTTTGACACTTTGGCATCATTAATATATCAACAAATGCATCTTTTGAAAACCTGCCGAGTAGATAAACTCGGTACAAAGAAAGCTAGTAATACCATCTGTATGCGTAGTAACGAATGCATGGCGTAACTTTGCCTAAGAAAGCTCACTCGGTGACGATTAAATCAAGACTTTGAACACTGGAAATGACGCCAATCATTTTTTTTTTCATTTTTGAAACCCTAGTTGCTATTTTTAACTTTGTCGATGTGTCGACGTCGCAATTAATTTTTTCAACTTGTAAAGTTGGTTATTAAAATTTACTTGGCCATTCTTGGAACTTGCATCGTATGTGGATTTAATAGACGGGTTAGTATCTAGATATCATTATAATATTCATACACATTATAATTGGCGGCTTAATTACTTATGCTTTATGATTACATCTTCCCACTAAAATGAAGGTTGTTTACAGCCATGGATGCACACAAATATTTTGTAGGTTTTCACATTCTAAGACGACAAGACAGTTTAAAGTGATGATGTCACAGATAAACTCAGAAAAGCATAAATAGCAGCATATGTACGCGATGTTATCGTTTTTTACGTATTCTGAATGCATAACATTTCGACATCTATGGTAATTTTCTCAGATGGGAAACACGTTTGGCCCAGAATATCCCAATTGTTAACATTACAACACCACTGGCAGGTTCACTATTTGCAGATGAGCAAGTCCTCGATTAAGGTGCCTCATTTATCGCTGTTTCTTAATTACATTGCGTTTTATGGCCCTGCATTTGCGGACATTATTGGCCATCTTTGTGAACCCCCTAGAAAAAAATGGTAAGCTGGCAATTTAGCAAAACGATCATTTTTTTACCTGCTAGAAAAACAATAATGTCTCTTGAAGTATTTGAGAAAATTAGACTGATACATTAGAATGCTTTTCAATTTTATAACAATAAAAAATACCTGATTAGATAGTTCCATTATTAATATTGGACTACTCCTGGTGGTACATTTACGAAAAATGACACTGAGCACTTTACTCAAATTTAATCAGTGGCATGGGTAGCTAACCTCAAACTTCACATTGGATCTCATTATAGCGTAATGGTATAAACAGGTAGACTAGCTATTTTCTAAATGCATTGAATTTGATATAATCGCTCTCATTAAATGCCATAAAAATCTGTAAAAATGAGTTTGGCAATTACGAGGGTACCCAAAGGTGCAGTTAACTATTGTTAGGAAAATAGATGGATTTATTCATCGTCACGTTCATTAAATTTATGGCATCTTTGTTTGAGCTATATACGTTTCTATGTATACATAACGTTCTTTAGGTGAATTTTCATTGAGGCTTCTTATGAATCGAGCTACAGTAAGCAAAATTCTTTCACAGTATGAGTTGACAACTGACGATTAAGTGTGTATCGGCTATGTTATTTTGGGCTCCACCGTGGTATGCGAATGAGTAACGCGGGTGGAGTTTTCTGTCCTTGATTAACCTCTTTCATCAACGTGTTTATCATAGGCGGTGAAGTGAATCCATATTTGGGATGCGAAATCCTTTTTATTATGTTCTAAACAACCCAGCGCTATCGTATTGTTTTTATCACAAGTGCATGCGTTTAGCTATAAGTCCTATAACTCCATCCACCTTGGCCGTGTATACACACGCGGGGCAAATTTTCATGTCGCTGTTGGCACGTGATGAAAACTGAGTTTCTCATTTCACGCTATGCCTTTCAGTTGTTAAGTTAATTCACCCTTTTTTAACTCGAAAGATATATGGTGTGCCAAAGGAACTCCTTTTAAAAATAAATTTCGAAAAGAATGTTTCAATTTGCCACCATCGCGTATTCAAATATGGGTCATTGGAGCAAGCTTGCAATGCAAAATGCTTTTCCTAAAATGGGATTCCTGGAATGTTCAATAAAATGGGAGATACTCTACAGAACAAGTAAATACGCGTGTCAGTCAGGGTTCCCACAAACAGGGAGGACCTGGAATAGGCTGGCAAATTTAATACAATTGTGGTGTTATTAGAGGGATTAAGCAGGTTTCCTTTAATCTTAACGAGAACGATAAACACACTATTACGCATGCGCATTAATAAGTTA
>JAQGCC010004271.1:0-13451 GCA_034698905.1 Xestoiulus laeticollis | reverse complement strand
CCCCCTTGCTCTCTGCACGTTAAAGACCCCTCGAGAGGGGGTGGAAGTCCCCCCTCGTAGGCAAAATTCCCAGGGAGTTGAAGGAGGCCCTTTCCCTGGCGTTGTTGTTTAGCCCTCGTGTGCAGAAATAGGCCATCGTAAAAAATCAACAAAACAAACAAACAAAACAAGCTACTCAATACCGTTTCTACAAGCATCTAAAGACACTTTCTACAAGCATCTCTAGACACTTTCTACAAGCATCTAAAGACAATGCAGACAAGCATATCTTAAGACACTTTCAAAAACCATCTCAAGATATTACCTACAAACATCTCAAGACAATACTGACAAGCATCTCAAGACACTTTCGAAAAGAACCTCATTACACTTGTTAGTTTTAATTCAATGTCATCCTTAGATATAAATATAACTATCATATGTTTAAAAAACTTGTTTGGTCATCAAAGTGTTAAAAAGCTCAAAGTCTCATACTGCTTGAAAAGCAAAATGACAACCTCACAAGTCCTTGTGTAAAGCTATAGGTTCAGCTTGAAAATCTCACTATAGTGGAGTACATTAATACATACCTTATTCAAGCTTCATATATTTATATTTAGTGGATGAAAGCCATTGATCTTCAATTGAACAACTTGAACACGAAGTGCTTGATTCTTGTAAAGCCAAGCAGACCTTTTATAGAGTAATCTGTTTGAATTCAACAGTGGTTTACAGCATGTTGAAGTACTCTTTTCTTCAAATCTCTTTTGTGGTAAACTGCAACAAGTGCTGGTGGTTTTGAAATGAGCAACTTGCATGCATTCGAGAATAATGTCCACGAACAACAAGCAGCGTGCCATCTATTGTATTCCTGCACTTTTCAACGCTATATCCGAATAAAAGTGATCCTGCACAAACATTGCTGTGAAACTTAAGTCACGCGAGAAACACTATATTTGTGCAGTTATGCTTGTGATATGGAGTTATTCAAGAGAAACTTATGGAAGTAATTGCAGTAGATTTAATCAAAAATTCGGAATTTATCAAAGGCGGTCTTGCTTAGATGATGTCTTAATTAGTTATGAGAGAATTTGAGAGAGAAAAAAAACATTTATATAAGTTTAATCAATCATCTTTCTGTTTACTGCTCAGATATTGTAATGAATCTTGTTCGCTTATTGGAGTCTTGAGCAATTAAATTCTTTTGACTTCCACCCGCTGAGATTTTAAAATGAGAATTTATACCACATTTTACAATTCATAGTACAAAAACAAATGGAAGCACAATTTCATATTTAGAATATAGATTTTTTTCCAAAAAAAATCATGGTAGTGGTCCGCGCGATTCAAAATTTTGAGTTTAACGGTCCATGAGGTCCGAAAGGTTTGTGACCGCTGTTTTTATGAAAAAAATATTTTACACCAAAACCTGTGAATAGCACAAACAATTGGGACCAAACCAAAAGTTGTGATATTTGCTTAAGCAGCTTTACCGTGCCGATTATGTTATCGCTACACCAAAACCTGTGAATAGCGCAAACTATTGGGATAAAACTAACCTCTACTGTACCTAGCTGTCAGATCCAAAGGTCACATCTGCTCCACCCCATGCAAAAACACTGCAGCACATAGATTGTTGGCATGCAGTTTGGTTTTTGGGATATCTGAGAAATTGTCCCTGCCTTAGAAACAGGGAAATTCCCTGTGCACCCTACTATTGCAATAAGCCCAGTTCCAACACTCTTAAAGAGGCCTGGAATAGCTCCACCCTATGACCTATTTAGTCAGATAGGAACCACGAGTTATTATTTGCAGTACATGCACTTTATTTTGGGCGTGAATAAACTAGACCAACCAAGTGATAAAAAGCAAATATCCATGCTCTCTCATATTTTCAAAAAAATAAGTTGAGATTATGTTGTTTTCTACCAGTATACTGTAAATCGTATAAGTATGCATATGCTATGTCATCCAGTTTTTCCTCACTTTTATGAATAATGTGGAAATTTCGATAACGTTTTCAGTATAATGGTCTATATGTTCTTGTTGGAAACTGGCAATTTTCCATAAAAAAACTTTGATTTGTTTTAAAGAACCAGGACAATAAATTGAAATTACACCATTTTTGTGCGACACAAAGTTAGGCTTTCGTTCTATGTGAACTTATTTGCAAAATATAACGATTTATATATAGATATTGCAACTAACAAAGAAATAACAAAAATAGCACTGCACTAAATCTTATTTATTCGTTCAGTTTATATACAACGAAAAACACAGTGAAATTGAAATAACTTATTTCAAGGTTACTTTCGTTTTATTTTTTATGGGATACATCCAAATATGTAAGCGTTGGTTGAGTTTATTTCCATTTGTCATATCCTACTTCCTAGTGAATTGCACTCAACTCACTCATGGACAGAATATTTGATGTTCTGTCCAACAACAGGAAATGTGACCTGACCTCTCGAAACTGTATGAGTTAGGACCAGTTTACACACGAGAGGGAGATGATAGCATTAAGCGAATTGCTGATTCCAATAAGTGGTTATTTTCTAATGTATTTGTATTAAGAGCGCCGAAGACTTGGCGATGCCGATAACAATAAACGGGTGATACCATTAGGGAGATAGTAGCACCGTCCATAGCACTTAACTACTTTTGTAATTCGCAAGCACGCATACGCGGGTGGGACGGATGTAGTCATTGCTGCAAGCGCCGCATTACCAGCGCCACCACTACCACGCATTTATAACCTTCATGGTAGACGACATTTGCGAAAGCGCCCCAAGTGAAGCGCCACCACATCTGCACTGGCTTAAATGGTTCAATTCAATTCAATGCATTGCCCCGCAGTCAGCATATAACATGCCATGTGGCAGGGGGCAAAGTACCAGATTTTTAAGAAGAAGAGTATATGGTCAAGGTTGCTTTTTGGGGAACTATCCCGACATCCGACTTTATGGGCGATTAAGTGAGGTTGAAGGGAAACCACGAAAAACCACAACCAGGATAGCCGACCAGGGTTTGAACTTGGGTCTCATGAGTTCAAGGATCTGAGCGTAACCACTAAGCCAACCTTGGTTTAAATTTGTCAATCGTCTGCTAAACGGTTGCTAGGCGAGTCAGCAACGTGTACGATTTGAGCGTCTGCTAATAGTAAACGTTCGGCCATTTTCTACTCGGTAGTACGTCAAACGACAGTGTTGTCGATTACGATCGTAGAACGACTCGCTGCTATATCTCACTATTATCCGTGATCCCGTTAAGCGCATATTCAATTCTAGTACAGCGTTTTGGCCTCTTCGTCCTTTGTGGTACCTTTAATTACAACAAAATGTTTACAAAACACAAGTTGCAATTCCAACTCATGGCGCCAATTTCATCTGGCTTAACAAGCACTGTAAACAGCTACAGGTAGAAACTCCATGCGTCACCTCCTATTAATAAGTACCACATTTCATGGTGTGGTCCCATTATCCAGAATACACTGTATTTACTTTAGCATCAACTTGACAGCATTTTGCTAAACACTGTAAACCTCCAACTTATTAAGGTCATAAGTGGTTTTTACATATGGAAAATGGCTCATGCTACTTTAAAGGCTTAGCTGGTAAACAGTAATTTATGTCACCAATTAGGAATTGGTGGTGCAGAAACCATTGCGGAGCGAGGTTTTCTCTTCTATTCTCTTGTTGCCACAGAATAATTAATACTTTGACAGTTTTGAAGCGACGGTAATAGCTGTTATTAAATTATTCTTTATTATCAAGTTTCATAAATTTCCTCTACTATTTGCTGCCAAGGTTATATCTCTGGCTGGGAACGCTGCTTTTAATTTTTCGGTACCCGAAAAGAAGTGAATTTTGTAAGCGGTTTGATTACACTAGAGTCTAAAATTTATTATTATTTTTTTCATCATTATTTGCCAATTAATTTATGCGGTTTCCAAATCAGTATTCTTTCTGTGTTGTCACAATTCTTAACATCCACGATTTTGCTACATAACTTTGTATAGGAGGAAGTAGAATTCTCCTCTATTGACATAGTTATAAACAATGGTGTATATATATGAACAAAAAAGTCAAGGATTTAACGTCATATAAATTTAGTAAGCTGATGATGATAGCAAAGAAAATGTAGTGTACACAAAATGGGACCATCCATAAAGTACACCTGGTGTTGAGTAGGTCACAGGCTATATTGAGTCTTAGGTGACAATAGGCCTATCTGCTTTGTTTATCTGGATGATATAATCATTTTTGGTGAAACCAGGGGAGGGTGCTCACCTACTGCCAGACAGTGGGAGGAAGTAGAGAGCAGTAGGTCCCAACCTACAAGGTTGGCTTAGTGGTTATGCTTAACTCCTTGAACTCGGGAGACCCAGGTTGAACCCAGGTGGCTATCCTGGTTGTGGTTTTTCGTGGTTTCCCACAACCTCCCTTAATCGCCCATATACATGTAGACACATAAAGGTGGATGCCAGGAAAGTTCAAGGTGAACACAGCGGAAAAATCACTTTTTACATTTGCAACGGTGAATCTGCGGAACTGTTCACACTAAGCAGAGATTCCGCTGATGAAATGCTTCAGTTAAAACTGTTTTCCAAAACCGTGTTTCGGTTGAAACTGTGTTCCGAAACCGTATTTCGTTTGGTTGAAACCGTTTTTCAAAACCGTGTTTCGGTTGAACCTAGTTGTTTCCCGAAACCGTATTTCGTTCTGTTGAAACTGTTTTCCAAAATCGTGTTTCGGTTGGACCTAGCTGTTTCCCGAAACCGTGTTTCGGTTGAAACTTTCATAAAACCTTTATTCAATTGAAACTCTTTCCCGAAACCAAGTTTCGGTTGGACCTAGCTGTTTCCCGAAACCGTGTTTCGGTTGAAACTTTCATAAAACCTTTATTCAGTTGAAACTCTTTCCCGAAACCAAGTTTCGGTTGAAACTATTTGATTTCACAAAAACTTGTTCGAGCTTCAAGATTCTTGCTGTATTTCACTAATGTGGACGCACATTTACACTGTCCAATGTTGTTGTCCGAAAACAGTAACATGGCAGGTAGGCTATTGTGCTTGATCTTGGGTTTAGCGAAAATGTGTTCAAATACTTAACTATCAGTTTTTTTATTATTTAAAAAAATTTCATTGGCGTCTTGGAGGTCTAAAAATTTGAGAAAAAACCGACAAGGGTGGACATGGGACAAAGGGTCTAAATTCCTTCAAAATCAACAGACGTCCTTTATGGATGGCCCCTATACGCACGTGGCTAATGTCACACAGGAAATTCCAAGGTCTCTGACACACTAAATTGTCGTATGCACTTCCTGGTTGGCAATTGGTTGGGGAAAAAAGTGAGGTTTACGTGCATTTGTGTACAGTTGAATGTTCATTAGTCAAAAGGACGCTAATGACATGTAGTAAATAGGTGCGATAAGAATGTTTGGCTCATTTAGCAAGTTTACAATATTATCAACCTGTTTAAGTAATTAAAAGTGGCAACTAGACACAAATGTACTAGATTGATCAGGGAGTAGTTTTTTAAAAGAGTGGCCGGAAAAGGGTGAAGCAATTTTTTGGCAAGCATTCCCTTATGCTAAAATGCTAAATTTAGTTTTGAATGTCATCTGAGAACAGGTTTATGAATAGTTAAAATTATGAACAAATAAAACGTATGATGAACATGACATGTTTCAAATTTCATCACGCAGGAAATCATATTTTTCCAAAAAAAACTATAGCCATCAAAAGCTTTTGCTTGAAGGACATTTAATGTTGGAATTTATATGCTAGTTCCAATTTCCTTCTCCCTTGCATTTTTCATTCAGTTATTCTGTACATTTTTTGGTCATAAGTTATATTGAAGAAGAGTCTTGACATTTGAAAATCAAAACAGTTTGAAAACACAGGTGCCTCCACATTTAGTATAATTTAATTTAATGACAATTTCAACTATACAGGGCTATCCCATGTAATTTTGAACTTCCCTGACTTTTCCAGGCTCAAAAATATGATAATTTCTTGTGGGGATGCTCAAAGAAGCTGTTTTTTTAAAGCACAATTTACAATATTCAGCAAATGATTATATTGAATTCAAATTTAGATCAAATAAGCAAATGTGAAAATGTTGCAGAAATTGTTTTTAAAAAAATCAATAATTTCAATGCTAATCCCTTAAAATTTCAAAGACCCTTTCCAACAACCTTTTACAAACATATGCAATGTACAGCTATGTTATTTTTTTGTATCGACATTATTAAGTTTTAAATATCTAAAAATGTGTAATTTATAAATCTAAATATACATGTACAGTGTATATAATGTATAAATATGAAAACTAATATGTGTGTGAGTTTGTTCCACAAAAACTTTTGATTCACTCACATGATTGCTCCCAAATTTTCCACCTGTACATTTCCACAGCCATAGAGCAACATAGGTGATCAACCATACTAAAATATTACCCCTTTCCCCAAAATTTTACCCATTACCCATGCTTGTATTGTGTTCACCAATTGACGTTCAACCTGGGAATTTCGGCTACTTGTTATTAAATATAAAAATTCTACAAATTGTTATAAATTATAAAAATATAATAATGTATTCTTATAATGGAGTCAAATAATTTTGTACATAAAGTTATTTAAATAAAAATAAGAAGATTTTATAGAATTCTATTAGTGTTAAAATCAAAAATTTCAGTTGCGCTATAAAATCTCGCTATAAAATACATGTACATGTACATGTATAAGGAAATCATTGCAGATTTTTGCATTATTCTAAATAAACTTGCAATATTTTATTTAGTAATTGCATATTTTCTATATTGTATAAGGATTGATTATGATGACTGGTTTTTAACAACTGAAAGCAACTCTGCCGTCTATAGTGGTTTCTTGCAAACTTAAAAAACCATAAAACCAAAAATACTATCCACATTTTTATATATATAAAAAAGAACCAAATAAGTAATAAAAGACCACAAATAACCTCGGAGTTGCATCTTTACTAACAAGAAATGCAGCGCTGTATATTTGCCTAGGGAAATCAGGGATTTCTGATTGTTCAGAATCGAAAACTTGCCTGAAAACTTTCAAGAAGCTCTCTCAAAACCATGACAGTAAGAGTATTTTATTCAATAGCAGGTTGCTCGGGGAGGGTTTTTACATTTATTTTGTAGTTTTTAGGAATTTCTATTTCATCTTCTGTATTCAATAGTGTGCCTTAAAAATTGACTTTGTAAGGCAATAGACTTTCCCCATAAATGAAATAGGCTTATCAATTTCCTTGACTTTTCAATTTAAAACAGTTTTCCTTGACCATCCTTACAACTGAACTATGACAATACAACTAGAGATGTTTGTTATTTGGAAAATAAATTGGAAAACACGGCTAGATATGTTTGAACACGTCTTTGTGCTAATTGGACACAATTTGAAAATACATCTTGACACGTCTGAACACGTTTTTGGGTTATTTGGGAAAAAATGGTCATGTAGACATGACTGAACACGAATTTGGGTTACTTGGAAAAAATGGAACAAGTCTAAACATGTCTGAACATGTTTTTTTTTTAAATTTGAAAAAAAAAATTGGAAAACAGGTCTAGACATACATTACATGATTCTGAATGTGAATTTTGATTTCTTTGGAAAACATGAACAATAAATTTTTTTTGTGAAAAAATTGGAAAACAAGTCAATTTACATATACATGTATTTTTAAAATACACCAAAACCTGTAAATAGCAAACCACTATGCAGAGATGGCACTGGAAGTAGCACTAACTCACAGTCGGCACAGTCTGTATGTTCATCAAGTTAGCTGAGCCTGCAGATAGCACTATCCCTCCAAATAGCACAACTTTTAATTTGGTCCCAATGGCTTGTGCCATTCAAAGGTTTTGGTGTAACTCGCTCTTCCCTGAATATTTCATGTCCATGCTATGTCCCTCACAATTCCAGGTTTTCCAGGCCCTGTTATATAATTGAACATCGCAAATATCGAGACAAATGTTATGGTAAACCGCAAAGATAGCAAAATGTCTTTTCTTGTAATCGGTAAAGATACCAAAGAAAATCTCACCAACTTGAATAAAACATCACATTGCCATCGAAATATTTTTTTGATACTTAAGGCTATGTGTATAAATATTTATAGTTTTCGGAATGCTCCTTCTATAATATCAGAAAAGATAAATTTTATCTGATTGCTAAGAAACAAAAAAAAAATATCCCTTACCTGCTTAATGCAAGCCAGTCTTTCATTGGTTTGTTGTATATGACGATCCATGGCATTTGCCATATCATTCGTTCCACCTCACATTAGTGCGTCCCATTGGATACGAACTTTATTGTTCCTTAAACAATAACAAAAAATAAGTAAATTATAAATTAATAACTAAACTCTTGCTAAATCTTTGAAATAAAAAATGCGACATTTGTTCTAGTACCCGTACTTGTCAAGATCAGGGGTGGGGAATCAACGGCCATACCACATTGAAAACACCAGTTCTAGTCCATGGAAAGGGGGGAAACCTATTTTATGCCATTAATGAATCAGAAAACCATTAATGACTTTTTACTTATGCAGCTGGGTCATTTGACCTACATATGATGTGCATGCTTAGGGTCACTTAGTTCTTACAAACAGTCTCCTTCATGACAATACTAGCTGGTTAAACTTTATTTGCTGTATTTCTATGGGTGCTTCATCAACGGCATGATTTACCCATAATGCACCACTTAGAAAAGCTAATTTCTGTGTCAGCCATATTGGAAGTAAAAGTGAGTATCAAATAAGCGAGTATGGGGAAGGGTTAATGTTTTTTTAGGATCGCAAACCCCCCCTCCCCCCTATATGTTTTTTGGGTTGCTGAATAGTTCTTGTAGAAAATGTGGAAGCAATCAGGTGAGTGGATCAAAAGTTATTGCCTCACAAACTCAACCACATACCCAAACACATAAATTATCAATTTAAAAGTGTCTACAGGATGTGCCCCTCTTCAGGGGAACCTAGATTATTTGTTAAAGAGATCTAGTACATTCCTACACTTATTGGCATGGTGATATCTATTTTGAAAGACTTAAATTAATTATCCGTTAATATTTAGATATTCAGTTCACATGTTGGCATCAGGTAATTATTGGCAATCAGCTACCTCTGCCATTTTTATTAGTCCACAAATGGGGTTAGAATGATTGCCTTTTTAATGCCAATAAGGATGATACCAAACCGATTCCAATTCGCAAATTGACGAGACTACCAAGTTCTATCACTTTACTGCCACTAAGGGTGATTAGCTACCATTAATTTTATGAGCACTCAATTTTTTCCATAAATATATATTTTATAACAAGAGCTGGAAACGGTTTTGGCCCATCAAAATTCCACCACATTGAAATCGATAAGTACCACATTATGCACTACAAAAACATCTACAAAAATACTGTGACCTGACAGTGACTTGCATAGCTGAATATTTCTTGACAACCTGCTTTTTGATCAAATTATCCTTTCATAGTTAAAATATAGCTATAAAGAAAATTCTAATGTAAGCCTACAGTTACAGTCTTTGACAAACTGTTTTCTAACGAAATTTGATGTAACTTTTTTACCATTCATACACTGACTAGGGCCACAACTACTGAATGAGAACCAAACCAGCAATCTGTTTAATCCATGTGCTTGTCTGAACTAACCACAACAGGAAAAAACATTAAAAATATCCAACTATCTATAATGAAATGTCTTTTCTGTAGATCATCCAACTCTTGGAGGAATCACATTTTCTGAAATGCTCTACCAATGAATAAATCTCGTTGTTAAAATGACCATGCAACTAGGTCCTTGCCCGTAAGACATCTTGTCCATTTCAATTTAAAATAAAAATGCACAGCCACGTGACATTCACTTGAAAAGCATGGTGGAAGGGTTTTATCAGTTCAAGACTATGCAATGCTATACAAGTTCAATAGCTGTAGAGCAGCACTACTTCACCAGCCAGTGAAAGTGAAGTCAGAGTGTCACGTGACTCGGTGACAGGCAGGATCGATCAACCCACGAGCCAGTTTAACTTTCCTAAGATTACAAAACTGGGAAGGATGTGAATGATGAATTATCCAGATACTTGGATCTCCTATAGGGGAATGAATACAATGAGAGACAAATAGAAAAAGACTTTAAATCCATGCATCGCATGAGATGGGTGTTTGGGGGGATTTAAGTAAGAACTACACAATGATGCAGTAACCATGGCAACCGTAGAAGATTTGGAGAAGAAAAAAAAATGGACAGCCTTTACAAGGGGCTTTAGTCAAATTCGTGGCTTCACCGCACGGTGGCACTTTCGTACGGCTTTAGCTTCGAATCCGATATTGACCTAATGCGGTAAATTCCACAAATGCTCTAACTGGCTTACAATTTAAACAAAAAACATATTTGTAAATAATTAATTATAAAATTTCAGTGGTTGAGTTGAAATTATTAATGATTTATCAATATTCGCCATGTTCGAACTGTAGCCAGGGTACAACGGACCCTGAGTAATGAAATTCAGGATAAGGGGATCACCCGTTTATTGTTACCGGAATCGCGAAGTCCAGGACACTTTTATACAAATACATTGGAAAATAACCGCTTATTGGTATCAGCATTTCGCTTAATGTTATCATTAACTCACCCCCCCCCCTCTCTCTTATGTGTGAACTGGTCCTAACTCAGTTTCCCAGAGAAAGTATTGGCAAGGTCAGGTCACATTTCCTGTTAGCGTGTTTGTATAATATGTAATTGTAAAAAAAATGTTCTTGCCAAAAATAATGCTTACTATATGTCCAATTGAATATTATATGGAGGTAGTGAATGTGACATTAGATTTGTCCTAAATTGAAATAATTATTTGAAAAAGCTCATGCTGACACAGTTCAGCAGCAAATTTTGGATGTAACAGTGACTGGACAACAGTGATACGGAAATACATATAGGTGTGATAAAAAAAAAATAATCCATAGGCATGATTAATGGTGCTTAGAAGGGAAAATGTCCAAATAAATGATATGGGTAAATGAGTTAACTCTTTTTTTAAAGAAAGCGTGAGTTGGGTATTTTACACAATGCTATGCCAATTCAGTTTTGTTATTGTAACTTTTTTTCATGTTTTTCTAACCCGGTCATTGAACTATTCTTACTTCAATAACACAGTACATTGTATGCATGTCCATCTTACAGGGTTTTTGAAACAACGAATTGGGAGCAATTCTATTTTATTGTGAATAAATTAATCAGCAATAAGAATATAATGATAGAGGGTTAAAGGACATGCATGTACATGTTCTTAGTGATTGTAATTGTAGACTGCATGATGAGATTGTGCTGGAAGACACCCACATTGTGTCAGCACATCTTTATCACCCATTTCAATGTCTAGTTGCAGTGATGCAAACTAGCTTCTGCTTTTCCATCTTATAAATGACATTCCTATCTCCCATTTCTTGAATCACTGCTCTTGGCTGACTTTTGGCACTAATTGCCGTTTAACGCATAATGGAGTTTCTTGTTTAAAAATGAATGGATTGTAGATATATGCGGTAGGAGCAACACAAAATATGTATATAACTTAATACACTACACTGTATAACACTACACTATCGTATTGCGAACCCTCTGCGTTAAGACTGTTTTTGGTTTGCAACAGATGATTTGAATGCATAGAAGCAGTTTTAAAAATTGCTTTGCGATAATATAAATAGACATAAAGGTGCGACTCAAAAGTTCTAGGCATCAGAATGGTTTGCACAAAATAATAAGAGTGTGAGTCAGTGTTCCGAACGATGCGACATGTCGTAATACGTCGAGCCGAGTTTTTACATAGTAAAGTATAGGAGTGATACAGAAGTGACTTTTCGTATACAACTATGATGGAATGGTACATGGGAACTAATCAATGTATAAAGTTCAGCCGCTAGATGGAGCATATGTTGCGATTTGTGAATAATTGTTTCGATCTACCCGACATGCTATCAGATGTGGAGCCTATTACCACAGTATAAGGGGTGAACCAGTATGCCAACTTCATGTCTGCATTTTATAAGTTGTTGTCTAAGCGTAGCAAAGCCACCTCGCGGCTGGGAAGTCTAAGCGTAGAGTAGCACATCGTTTTGTTTGGGTCCCCGGCGCTCTCACAATGCCACCTCACGGATGTGGGCGGAGGCTCACATGTAGAGTGGCACATCGTTTTGTTTGGGTTCCCGGCACGCTCGCAATGAGGATGTGGGAGGAGTTCTTTCTTCAGCTGCGGGTTGCTGTCATGGACCGGAAACAAAACGTGGTGCTCATACAGGTTCACTCCTTATGCTGTGCTATTACGACGGAATGGTACATGCGAACTACATGTAATAAAAGTACGGAGTTCAACCGCTAGGTGGAGCATATGTTGCACTTTCTGATCAATGTTTCAAATGATATGACATGTTGTAAGACGCAGCACCGTATTAAGCACTGTGGGGGCTTATAGGCACAAATATGTGGGGGCTGGCTTAAGGGCAGCGTGTTCCCATTTTTTCGGAATGCATGCTTAATTTTTTTATTAAAGGGATTGTGCATATGGCAAACAAAAAAGCAGTAAATTTATTACAAGTTCTTTTTACAATTTTTCAATTTTTCTACAATTTTGAGGGGGCCCCTAGTCAGTGCCTAGTTTGCCTATATGGTAAATCCGGCACTGGTAAGACGTATTGCATAGTACGACGAAATGGTGAGTGCAAAATAATTGAAAAACAAAGTTCTGCCGCTAGGTGGCGCATATGTTGACATTTGTGAGACAGTGTTTCTAAAGACACGACATGCCATAAGACGTAAAGCTGGTTGCGGTGGAATTTGAAAGTTTTCTTACGTTACGCTGTCTATAGCTTTTCTTAAGCTTTTTCTTATGTTGCCTTAACTTTCCTTACGCCGCGTCGAAGTTGTCTGCTAGTCGTCTGCTTAAGGCAATGTAAGAGAATAGAAACAGTTTCTATTCTCTTATGTTGCATTAATTTTCCTTACGCCGGGTTTTTGACGTCACTAGCAGACGACTTCGACATGGCGTAAGGAAAATTAAGGCAACGTAGCTTTTATTGAAGAAAATTTAGAAAATTAGGCAGCGTAATGAAAATTAGGCAGCGTAACGTAAGAAAACTTTCAAATGTGTAGGGGCCTTCAGTCAGTGATCCGATCGACGTGGTATGTCATGAGACGTAGAGCCGATTATGATGGAATGATATGCGCGAACTACTCAAAGAACGAAGTTCTGCTGTTAGGTGGAACACATGTTCCCTTAGTTGTGATGCAGTGTTCCGGACGATGCGACATGTCATAAAAAGGCAATGCTGAGTACAACCATTTGTTTTCATTAGTTTTGAACTTTAGGGACTTACAAACGGCGACTTTTTTCTTTCACTTCCACTTCAAAAGTCAAAGTGGTTTCTAGTGCGCATGCGCC
>JAQGCC010004270.1:0-13451 GCA_034698905.1 Xestoiulus laeticollis | reverse complement strand
TGATATCTGAGATTTATGGTTTTGTAAAGAAGAAGACATTTCTTTGAAGTAAAGAATTTTTCTATCCAAACCTTCGACACTGTCTTACATAAGCGCAGTAAATATTGACGGAGACTTTTAAACGTGGGTTTTTCAGGGCAAATCGCATATCTCATTCTCCGTTGGTCGCAAACGAATCTGATTAACAATCGAGTGACGCAGGACCGTCAGTCCGGATTCAAAAATGCACTTCCGACACCTTATATATGCATTTGCGATGAAAGTAGCCCCCGCAGTCGTCACCGTTTCCTTGGTAGAAATTAAGTGCCGGGAGTATCATTCGTTAATCTGGTTCGGCAGCTGACAGCCGAAAGCGCGTAGCGGTTATGGGATGTTGAGGTGATGGGAAATGATAAAGTACGGCTTGCCGTTCGAAGTGCTATGTATGTTGCTTATTGTACCATCTACCCGGTAGCATTTGCGGAAGATGTTCGGGTGAGAAGATTAAATTTGTAGGACATGCGCGTGGAAATGTCGCTCAGTTGTTTATCGTTTATTTTTTTCCTTTAACCCTACAGAGCCCAATGGTTAGAGATGCGGCAAGAGATTGTCTGGAGAAGAACCCGCGCGACAGGACGGAAGATGATATTGAGACGCTCTTGGACTACATGCAGCATTTGCCGGTGAGATTGATAATTCCCGGTTTAATTGGACAACATCCGCGCTTATCCGGCAGACATCCCAGCCGTTCTATATTTCCTATAAATTCCTATATTTTTGATGTCATCCCTATATTTCCTATATTTTCCTTAACTTTTGTACAGGATTGTGAAAACCAGGGTGACAAACAAGTCCTTCCTGAAAGTCCTAAAATAGTCCTAAATATTCCTAAAAATGTCCTAAATACCCTCTGAATAATCGAATAATTGTTGTAAAAATGATGTTTCAAAAGTTGAAGTTACCCCAGTCCAAGAAATTTTGTTGCTATTAAAGTGATGCAGATAAGCAAATAATTTTGCATTTTATGATAAAAGCATTATTAAGAACTGGCACTGGAAGGCTCCTGCCCCCCCTCCCCCCCCTTCCCTTCCTTCCGTAAAAAGGATGGGAGCCCTTTTTTAAAGTTTAAATAGGGACCCTAAATTAAAGTCCTAAATAGTCCTAAAATTTAATCTAAAAAAGTCATAAATATTGAATATGAAAAAGTGTTTGCCATCCAGCTATAATTCCTATGTTTTCGAAGAAAATGTCCTATAATTCCTATGTTTTTATCCCTAAAAGTGGCTGGGATACCTGTTATCGCTCGGGTCGTAACGAGTGCCGTTTGCTTATCTCGTTGCAGGCCTTTGCCAATATGACTTTGGCGGTCAGAAGGGCACTCTGCGCAGTCATGGTGTATGCGGTCGTGGAGAAAGCGGGTACGGCCGTGATGAGTGAGGGCGAGGAGCTGGACTCGTGGTCGGTCATCATCAACGGGCACGTTGAAGTGGAGATGGCCAACGGGGAGATTCAGGAGCTGCACATGGGAGACAGTTTTGGCATCACTCCCACCATGGATAAATTGTTCCACAAGGGCGTGATGAAGACCAAGGTGGATGATTGCCAGTTTGTGTGCATCACGCAGACGGATTACTACCGGATCCTGCACCAGGGAGAGGAAAACACCAAGCGCCACGAGGAAGACGGGGAGGTGGTGCTAATCACCGAGCACCGGGTGCTGGACGGGGGAAACCGACGGGGTCACATAGTCATCAAGGTGAGTTTTGTTTATTGTCTTCGAGGTTTTGGGTCTCGGGTGCGCATTCTGGCTCGGAGAGCAATATCACGGATAATGTCATGGCCGAACATGTGTGGAACATGTGCGGTAAATATTATGCTAGCCGGACATTAATCCATTATAATCTATGTTCGGCGTGCGTTTATTACTCGCGCAAAACCGAGTCGAGGGAATTTTGTTCATTTGTTGGAGAGGCAAATACAGTGACAGCCATCAAGCAAGAATAAAGGAGCTTATGTCAGTGTCATTTGCATGAAATAATTGGCAATTAGCAGATAGCCGGGAAAGTTTGCTAATCATCATGCAGATTCGTGGCAGCCATTATTTATTCGAGATGCGCTGGTGTAGTGCGCAGAGTTTTTATCGTCTGCAATAAAATGAGATCTCGGAGTCGGCTTTTCGAAAAGATTCCGAACAAGTGCGGTGCGCAGAGTTTTTATCGTCTGCAAAAAAATGAGATCCTGGAGTCTTGGAGCCGGCTTTTTGAAAAGATTTCGAACAAATGCGGTGCGCGGAATTTTTATCATCTGCAAAAAAAAAACGAGATCTAGGAGTCTATGAGCTGGCTTTTTGAAAAGATTCCGAACAAGTGCGGTGCGCGGAGTTTTTATCGTCTGCAAAAAAAACGAGATCTCGGAGTCTCTGAGCTGGCTTTTTGAAAAGATTCCGAACAAGTGCAGTGCACGAAGTTTTTATCGTCTGCAAAAACGAGATCTCGGAGTCTCGGAAGCGGCTTTTTGAAAAGATTCCGCACAAGCAATGCTAGTTCAATGGGTTTTTTTATCAACGCTGTCATTTTTAGCTAGTTTGTTATGCGATTACAAAAATGCTAATCGAAGAAGGACTTTAGTTCGAAACGTCGTAGGTTTTAGAGAATAAACGTTCTAAAAATTGGCTGATAAATTCTACAGCGATTACAATAATGGCATAACTTTATTTTGGGATTTGCTGATTGCAAACCGTTAAATAATCTCTTGCAGGGAACTCCCGAGAAACTTATTTCTCAATTGGTCGAAGAGAATTCCATCATCGATCCGACGTACGTGGAGGATTTCTTGTTGACGCACAGGACTTTTATAAATTCGCCGTTGAAGGTGTCCGAAAAGCTGTTGAATTGGTTCGAAGACTCGCAACTCAAGGATAAAGTCACACGGGTCGTTCTGCTCTGGGTCAACAACCACTTTACCGATTTTGAAACCGACCCGGAAATGATGGAATTTCTGGAAAAGTTCGAGGCTGGCCTGGAAAAAGAGGTATTTTTTTTTTCAAATTTAATTGAATGGGAAGTTGTGAGGCGGTAAGCTAACGCCGTTATCTCCACGTCGACAGAAAATGCAGGGGCAGTTAAGGCTGTTGAACATAGCTTGCGCAGCAAAAGCTAGAAGCCGAACTGTGACCCTGGCTCGCTCGACGAGGGACGAGGTTCTCCACTTCTCCATTCTGGGAGGTTACGAACGGTGCTTCAGCATATTCATTTCAAAAGTGGAAAAGAATTCTAAAGCCGAAGATGTGGGATTGAAACGGGGCGATGAGGTAACCACGCGTTGATTTCATTCTATAAATTGCATCCTGATTGCACTATATTTATTTCTCGACGCTAAATGGCACATGACTTACTTGCGCGACACTCATTTCCTGCCAGATTTTGGAAGTCAATGGGCAAAGTTTTACTCACATGACTCATGCTCGCGCATTGGAAATTCTCCGAGGAACGACTCATTTGTGCATTACGGTCAAATCCAATCTCTTAGGTAAATTGATGCCGGTTTTGCTCGAACGGGAAACGCAGTCGGAGACTTGTAGATAAAGCTAATTTTTATTCGTAGCTTTCAAGGAAATGCTCACCACCCCCGAAAATTCCCCGAGATCGAGGACGAGGAAGACGTCGGAAATAGCCCATCTCCAAGCCGACCCGAAAGCTCGGCTCTCCACCCACGTCGATTACGATCAGGTCGCACGCGTCCTGTCGTCTTCGCCTTCCAAATGCGACAAAAAGGAGGACCGGAAAGGTTTCATGACGCTGGGGCATAAAACGAAATTAAAGAAAGCCCTCCGGAAGATGAACATAATTTCAAAAAGCGGCAACAGGTTGGGCGAAAAAAAAATTTTTTCTGAGTGGTGATGTCACAACTGTGCTCTAAAAATTACCAGAATTTAATTGCAATTAAACCCAATTTTAGCGAATCTCAGTTGAACAACTCAGACGATAATCTATATTCTGGCCAAACCAACACAAACAGCCGGACGTCATCATATCATACCGGTTCCATGTACCACAGTCACAGTAACCCCGACCTCAGCACGCTCCCGACCTATTACGAGGCCGACATGCGGCCCGACTATCCCGAACACGTTCTCAAAGTTTTCCGAAACGACCAAACCTGTAAATATCTTTTAGTTCACAAGGTAAGACACAAGTTGGACTCGCGTTCGTTTTTACTGCCTAGGCCGTGATCGGGATACTTATTCTGCCCGTATATTTATCCAGGAAACAACCGCCAGGGAAGTAGTCATGCTGTCGTTGCGGGAATTCGGGATCACCGATCCGAGCAGGTACGTCAAGTCGGTAACCGATTGCAAACGCTTAAAGACGTTCGGCTTTAATGCTTTTATTTTGGCCGGCAGCAATTACTCGTTATGCGAGGTGACCGTTGGCGAAGGTGGAGTCATAAAACAGCGCAGGTTGCCGGACCAATTGCAGAATCTGGCCGAGCGGATCGGCCTCAGCAGCAGATATTATTTAAAGAATAACAACATCTCCGAAACTCTAGTCCCCGATGATTTGGCTGGGGTAATTTTACTGTTTTTTACGGATACGTGTCGGTTTTCAAATCACGCATTTCTAATATCTAACTCCTCGCAGGAATTGATGCGGGAACGTCAAGTGCATTTTCTTCAGCTAAACAGCGTCGAAGTAGCCGTTCAGCTAACTCTGGAAGATTTTAGCATTCTTCGACAGATCGAGCCGACGGAATACATTGATGATTTGTTTCATCTAAACTCCAAGTACGGGACTCCGATGCTGACGCTGTTTGCCGAGGTAAAATGTGCCAAGACGAGAAAACTGTTTCCAAACGGCCGAGCGTCGTAATAACCATTTATTTCCTTCTTTAAAAGCTGGTCAATAAAGAAATGTTTTGGGTGGTTTCCGAAATTTGTGGCGAGCACAATCTAGTCAGGCGAATGAAAATCGTTAAGCAGTTCGTAAAAGTTGCAAGTATGTATCGAGTTTTATTTTCTCGTTGTTCCTCTGGCGGATTTTATTTACATATTATTAGGATGTTATTTAATGTTATTAGGAAATGATAATTAGGGAATCGAAATATTAGCTTTTCTGAAATTTAATTTGATTTAAAGTTGGAATTCTTCCAAATCCCAAAATTAGATAATCCCGGCCAAGTTATTTTCCAACTTGGCCCAGATACTGGTTAATATCTCGGGAGCCTGGCAAGGTGAAAAATAAATTTAAGATTCACAAATATGGCTTTCCTGGGAGGGAATTTAGGGGTGGTAAAATAATTCAAATATAAGCAAATAGTTGGGATAATTGGGATCGAAAAATTTTAAACAAAGTGTAGAATTTGCGGGTAATTTTAACCATGAAAATGTTTGCTTAACTTTGTCATTTTGCAGGTTTTAGTGGGTGTAATTGTGATGTTCTATTGCAAACTTTAGAAATACTTTAGACCACACTTTAGACAGACTTTAGGAAATAACACCCATGTACCCTTGCGCAGAAACTGCTTCTCACCGTAATTTGCGGGTAATTTTAACCATGAAAATGTTTGATTAACTTTGTCATTTTGCAGATTTTAGTGGGTGTAATTGTGATGTTCTATTGCAAACTTTAGAAACACTTTAGAAACACTTTAGACAGACTTTAGGAAATAACACCTATGTACCCTTGCGTAGTAACTGCTTCTCACCGTATATTTGTTACGTTTGCATCGCAGGGCAGTGCAAGGAATGTAAAAATTTCAACTCCATGTTTGCGATCATAAGCGGGCTCGGACACGGCGCCGTCACCCGCTTGCGAGCCACCTGGGAAAAGCTACCTTCCAAGTACCAGAAACTATACGAGGACATGCAGGATTTGATGGATCCCTCCAGAAACATGTCCAAGTACCGCAACCTTGTAAATAACAACGAGCAAGTTCAACCTCCAATCGTTAGTAGCTTTTCGTCCGCACGTTAAATTTTTTTGCGATAACTTGCAGACGCTAAAACCTGTGATGTGATTTTAGATTCCATTTTACCCCGTCGTGAGTAAAGACCTTACGTTCATCCATCTGGGAAACGATACCAAAGTTGACGGTTTGGTAAGCTCATGCCGATTGCCGCATTTTGTTGTCTAAGGCCAATATTTAAGCGTACTTTTCCGTTTCACTATGCAGATCAATTTTGAAAAGTTGAGAATGATTGCCAAAGAGATCCGACAACTCACCAACATGTGTTCGGCGCCTTACGTAAGTTGTTCTTCCGGCTTCACGGCACCGGTCGTGCATCCTTCGAGCGCTTATATTTTCTGGTGTATCGTTTAGGACCTTTTCACCATGCTCGAGCTTGGCGGGGCGCACCCGAGTGCGGCAATGGTTTCCATGAACCAGTTGAAAATGGGGGGGAATAACACGACCACGTTCAAGAGGCGCAAGAAGAGCACCGGCTTGCCGAATCCCAAGAAGATGTTTGAGGAGGCTCAGATGGTTCGAAGAGTAAAGGCGTACCTTTGTACCTTAAAAGTGATAACCAATGAGGAGATGCTGCATCGGATGTCTTTGGAGTGCGAACCTCTTACCGGAACAGGTACTTTTTTACCTTGCTTGTCGAGATTTTGCCTTGTAATATAGGGGGCACCACTGGTAGCCACCAGAGGGCACTGTTAGACATGTAGTTTATTAATTGTATTATGACAGACATTCAAATAGTTTGTGCATCACAAACCTCTACTCGTGTTCTAACGGCAATGATTTTTTGTAGGTGGTCCGTTGGCATCGGTACAGGTTAGGAAGAGGCATCCGTCCCCCACGCTATCCACGGCTAGCAGCACGAGCAGCACGTCGGAAGGCAAAAAATCCATATCGTCGGGACCGAAATTCGGTAATTGATTTGCGATACAACTGGCCGAACAGAACACGGCACCGGAATTTGAATTTTTACTAAATTTTTGCTAATCGTAGGTGCGGACTCCCCTCAAGCCGTTCGCAAGATATTAGCGCTATCCGAATCGAGCAAGATTCGACCGCACCAGCCGAACAGGCCTCCGAACACCTTAACACCATCCTTGTCGCCCAGCGTGCCGAGACGGGGGCGAGCCGATCGGTTAGGTCACGGCCGGTCCCACAGCGACACCACATCTCCGACTGTACAGCCGGTGGACTTGTCTGCCGAGAGTTCTAGCGTGACGAGTCTCAACAGCCTGCCTCTCCGTAAGTTCCAAGCGGCAGGTAAGGGCTCCGGGCCCGCTTGCGAGGGGGGTTTTTGATAGAAATTGGGATGTCGCTTTCTGCATTTCTGTTTTTCAACTAGCGATACCCGTTGCCGTTGCCGTTCTAATTCGTGTCGTGTTTTCACCGTTGACATTTTCTAGGACCCGCCACGTACAGCGACAGCAGTGGCGTGAGCAGCTTTCAATCGCAGCACCTCGAGGGGGACTCTGAGAGCTATTTGCAATACGACAGCCACAGCAATAGTTCCGTCGGGTCCACCAACTCGCCGCCGCAGCAGAGAAGGTTCACGAAACAAGGAGGTAAAGGCAGTTTCCCGCATTTCCGTTGCTCGTTTACGTAACCAAACCCCGTGCCTCTTGCCAGTTTGATATCACCAGATTGCCGCCACCAACAGATCCTAATTTTAATTTCGTTTTTTGAAACTGTGTGGTTTGTTGCAGTAATGCATTCTCCCCCAATGCCACGTGTCGTGCGCCACATGCCTCCACCCTTCCCGTCAGTGATCCACGGCTTGCCTCCAATTTCAGTTGGTTAGTTGGCGAAACTTTTTTCGAAATGCCGGGGGTGTCTAACGAAACGTCGGGAATTAAAAACGGAGGGTTTTTTTTTGATAAATATTCCGGATTTGCTGACCACGGTTTATGGGCGAGGTATACGCTCGGTGCCAGAACGATGGGGGAAATAAGTCTTTCGAAATTATTCTTTGAATTAAAGCCGAATTTTAAAATTCACGCAGCTGTTCCTTTTTTAAAAAAAACGATTGCGGAAACTTGACGAGCGCACTTGTACAGTGTTCATCTCTTTTGTTTATGAGCTGCAATTTGTTGTCAGTTGAAGTTCCAGGTATCCCAGCCGTCCTATATTTCCTATATTTTTGATGTCGTCCTATATTGTCCTATATTTCCTTAAATTGTCCTATATTTTCATTAACTTTTGTACAGGATTGTAATAACCAGGTGACAAACAAGTCCTGAACATCCTAAAAAGTCCTAAATATTCCTAAAAAAAAGTCCTAAATACCCTCTGAATAATTGCGTAGTTATTGTAAAAATTATGTTTCAAAAGTTGAAGTTACATGTACCCCAGTTATTATGATTGCTATATTTTTTTTTTTGCAAAAAAACAATGCAATAAAAACACTGTAAATTTTGTCCTTATTTTGGCGTAAATGCGAATTAAAAATGAAATTCTATAGTATACATTTAAAAAGTCACTTTTAACTTTTAAAAAGTTTTTAAAATTTAATCTAAAAAAGTTCTTAAAAGTCCTTAATATTGAATATGGAAAAGTGTTTGCCATCCTGTGCTACAATTCCAACACTTTCGAAGAAAATGTCCTATATTTGTCATAAATTTTCAAAGGAAATGTCCTATATTTGTCGTAAATTTTCAAAGAAAATGTCCTATTTTGTCCTATATTTTTAAAGAAAATGTCCTATATTTGTCGTAAATTTTCAAAGAAAATGTCCTATTTTGTCCTATATTTTCAAAAAAAAATTCTTATATTTTCAAAGACAATGTCCTATAATTCCTTTATTGGCTGGGATACCCGCGGTTCCAATCCAACCGTCGTGTAAAATTTCCGATGTCAAAGTTGAACGCTGTATTGCAAAAATGTCCGATCGGTTCTTTTTGATGTTTCTCCGCGGCGTTTTTCTTAACGAGACTTGCGACAGACACCCCCCGCGCATTCTTCCAGTGACATTTCACTCGTATCCGTTCCTGCGCCTTTTTGCATTATTTAAGACTGCCATGCGTGTCTTGCTAAATTGCAGCCTTCCCGGTCGGAATGCTTCCCTCGCACGGTATGATACCGCCGCCCCGTGACATTCCGCCTCGTGCTAGGAGGCCGCCGGATTACAATATAGCAGCTCAGTTGGCCCGCAGCCGGCATATGGCAAAGTTGGGAAGGGCCCATAGTCACGAAGGAGTTACCGGATATTATAACAGTGACCTCACTGATGCCACTGATCCAGAAGATGGTGAGGATTCGCTGTGCTCACTACATTTTTTATCTCCTCCTGTGTTTGGTGTCATCCATGTTTTCGTCCCTGCCCTGGGGTTAGCACCCGTAACCCGTCTTCTAGCCGTGCTAGCTCCTAACCGAATTTAGCTATGCATGTCTTACGCACAATCTCGCTTCTCGTAACGAAGCCGACTAACCCTTCCTATTGCACCGCACGAGTGTGCAGCATGAAATGATTCTCAAGCGTGGCACCCTGTTGACTTCCCCCCTCGATGTGAATGAAGGTGGATGCCCTATCGCCTAACTTGAACGCTTCCCTTATCGTCTTACCGCTGTTTTATCGGGGCATATTCTGCACTTCTAAATAATCTGCGGGGTTCATTCCCTGTCGAAATTAAGTAGAATAAGTCAATTAAGTAAATTTAAGTTTTGTGTATTTGGTATTGCCGCTGACGATAAATCCGAACAAACATAAAATATAACAAAAACTTTAGCGTATAACAAAATTATAATATTGCTATGTAGCCGGGTGAGCGGATTTATTGTCACATCTCAGTACCTGTTCTTATAGTACGGCAATTTTTTTCAGCTGGTAGCATGTTAATATTGCAAGCATCCCAGCTGTCTTATATTTCCTTTAAATTCCTATATTTTTAATGTCGTCCTATATTGTCCAATATTTCTTATATTTTCATAAACTTTTGTACAGGATTGTAATAACCAGGGTGGCAAACAAGTCCTAAATTAGTCCAAAATATTCCGAATAATCCTAAATAGTCCTAAAAAAGTCCTAAATATTTTTTTTAAAAAAAAAGTCCTAAATACCCTCTGATTAATTGCATAATTATTGTAAAAACTAAAGTTTCAAAAGTTGTGAATTAAAAATAAAATTTCATAGTATACATTTAAAAAGTCACCTTTAACTTATAAAAAGTCCTAAAATTTAATAAAAAAAAGTCTTAAAATTTCTAAATATTGAATATGAAAAATTCCTATATTTTCGAAGAAAATGTCCTGTAATTCCTATATTTTCATCCCTAAAAGTGGCTGGTATACCTGTAACAAACTCTGAAATTAAACAACCTCGACCGCATGTGTCATACGTGCAGTTTTGTACGTCTTGACTACCTGTTCTTTGCGACGGCTCTTCGGTGGCATAATTTCACTGCATATTTAACCATTCCTCACGCAAAAGTTGGCGATTTGTAATTTGTTCGAGTAATGGCAGCCTGCTTAATACGCAGGATTTTAGAGATTGTCGTCTGCTAAAATGATCGGACGACGAGACGACACGTCTCGACGTTGTTCAGTTAGCACGATGGACTACTGCTGTTGTTGCTGTAAGAGTCTTTAGTCAAGAGAGTTCGTACATTTGCATTTATGGCAGCAAACGCAGTTCCATGTCGAAACCTCAAAAGCCGAACTTTACGAATCTTTGGTTTTACATTGCCAACTCTTGCAAACTTGCTGTTTTTCTTTCGATTCCTTCGATTGCTAGGTAGCTTAATAAACCGTTCGATGTTTATTCGCATGGCTGTGTTATTTGGACGATTTCAGGTATTCCAGCCGTCCTATATTTCCTAAATTTTCATTAATTTTTGTATAGGATTGTAATAACTAGGTTGACAAACAAGTCCTGAACGTTCTAAAAAGCACTAAATATTCCTAAAAAAGTCCTAAATATTTTTAAAATGTCCTAAATATTCCTAAAAAGTCCTAAATATTCCTAAAATTCTAAATATTCCTAAAAAAGTCCTAAATAATTCTAAAAAGTCCTAAATATTCCTAAAAAAAGTCCTAAATATTCCTAAAAAAAGTCCTAAATATTCCTAAAAAGTCCTTAACATTCCCAAAAAAGTCATAAATATTCCTAAAAAGTCATAAATATTTCTAAAAAGTCCTAAATATTCCTAAACAGTCCTAAATATTCCTAAAAATCCTAAATATTCCTAAAAAAGTTCTAAATATTCTCAGAATAATTGCGTAATTATTGTAAAAATTATGTTTCAAAAGTTACATGTACCCCAGTTATTATGACTGCTATATTCTTTGCAAAAAACAATGCACTAAAAACACTGTAAATTTTGTCCTTATTTTGGAATAAATGCAAATTAAAAATAAATTTCTATAGTATACATTTAAAAAGTCGCTTTTCACTTTTAAAAAGTATTAAAATTTATTCCAAAAAAGTCCTAAATATTGAATATGTAAAAGTGTTTGCCATCCTGTGCTATAATTCCTATATTTTCAAAAACAAAGTCCTATATTTGTCCCATATTTTCAAAGAAAATGTCCTATATTTCCTATATTTTTATCCCTAAAAGTGGTTGGGATACCTGCGATTTGCTCGTTTCGTCGGGCGACCGCTAATCCCGTTATTTCTTTAAATTGCAGAAGACGAAGAAGCCCAGGTTTCTGCGGTTTGAAGCAGCAAAAATCCAAAAGGATTTTTACACGGTTGCCATTCGCGAGGGATTTAAGTTCGGTCTCGAAATCATCCTCGAGAATGGCGTAGACTCTCTCGAGTACATTCCACCTCCGGGCAGGGTGCGTTAAAAAATATGCACGACGAAATAGAACAAACCAAAGGAGATCAACCGATGGACATTGAGCGATGCGCATTCTGACTCGACCGTATTACCCGAAGCAGGTCACAAAAACACTAGTGGATTTTCATGACGAAATGCAGCATCCCGCAAACCGTCATCGAGGTAAATAGAAATGGATGACTTCCCTTCAGGAATTACCGTAGTACAAATTGGATTAACTGTCATTCAAGTGCTTTTTTGCTGCCCGCATCGCAATCCGAATTGCGCCTGGAACGTAAAATTCGAACGGCTTCGATCGATCGATGCTTTCCCGATCATATAATTTCTCCGTTTAAGTATTACGTCGATTCGTTCTTTTTTTATTTCAAATGAACAAGAACAGGCGGAAAGCGGAGACCATCGATGCCAGTATTTGTACTATATTACCGTCACAATTTTGTGTACATTTTTGTTACTTTTGCAGCAATATGTGGGGTATGATTTGTTGAATGTCAGACGTTGATTGTCAAGTGATAAGGTAGCAGCAGTGATTGAAATACACGTGAATGTCGTCACGATTATAAATATTTATAAGGAATATTATAGGACTATTTTAATTCCGTTTTCTGTTTTGAAAAGCAAGAGAAAGTTTTCCATCCAAATTCAGTTTCAAACTCACGATATCGTTTGTATAGAACTTAGTTTGTAGCCCACTTAACTCACTTTAAATGTACGCAGTTCGATAAGAAATATAAATAATATACTTTAATCGGAAGGTTGTATTTATTGATCTATTTAACAGGTTTGAACCGGAACTCGAAGACCAGCCATCGGGAGATTATTTATGTACCTAAATAGGTAACAAAATGAAATCGTGCTGTAGAAATTGTGCTATTTTGCACTTAATTTTAATACTGCGGCTATGGAACAAGGTAGAAGGTTAGCTCTGAATTGTTTTCTAATTTCCCTTAAATTTTATCTATTTTAAGGCTGAACTAAACACCCCCTTTCCTATGGGTACATTTCTTGACGAGCCTAGCGCATTTTCTAAATAAAATTCTGGGGGAAAAAAATTTGGTAAAAATTCTGTGTTCATAGATCTAGGGCATAGAGACCATGTTTTTTTATGAAAATGGCACTTAAATTTTAAATTTAATAAATAAGATTAATTTTAAGTTTCACGTGGCTTAGTCTTTGATGTCACCTGGTGTCAGCTACAGGCGTTTTTCGGAATTTGAATTTTGTTACGAGATCAGCAAATTAATTCTACCAGTTGTAAGGTGTGTATTTTAATTTTAAAGCATGAATTATTTATCAAGCTAGGGCACAGATACATTTTTATTAACGTCTCTTTAATATTAAGCAAGTAATCAATACATTTTTGAAACGCGACTATAAATTGCAGGTAGCTTACACCAGGTGGCCATGCAAACAGGTCTGAACATGTTTTTTAAAAATGGGAAATTTGAAAAAAATTGCGAAAACATGTTCGGACATGTCTAGACAGGCCTGAACATGTTTTTTAAAAATTGGAAATTTGAGAAAACTGCGAGAACATGTTAGAGGTGAGATCTTTTATTTATTATGGAAATGCAGAGATTCTAAATTACTTTACACCCATAAAGAATTTGCTTATCATTATATTCTGCACCAACTGTTTATTTAAGGGGGAACTGCATGAACTGCATGTTTTGCTATGGGGGAAATTTTGATACATACTTTTAAAAAAACTACTTGTTATAATACAAAAATAAA
>JAQGCC010004269.1:0-13452 GCA_034698905.1 Xestoiulus laeticollis | reverse complement strand
ATAAATTTGCCCACAAACACAAACCTGAAACATGAAGTGAGGAAAATGATACTGAAGTATCATCGCGTCTCCACCAACATCCTCAAAAATGAGTCTGAAATATCGCCCTCCTGCCAATGAAGGTTCACAATTGTTTGAACATTTTTGGATCCATTTGCAGACAACGTGAATGGCTGACGGCGTGATGGCTGAGCCGTCAGCTGTCGGTTCGGCTCAGTCGTCAGCCGGTATCATTTTTTCCTTTGATCCAGACCGCCTCCTGAGCGATTGTTAAAATGAGTCCGAGTGAGCAAACTTTTTGGCAAATTTGTTTGTGCAACATTGATACCGTATCATGAGGAGCTTGGTGGATACACGGCTTTTAAAACTCGTCTATTAGCAAGGTTTGTTTCTATTTTTTTTGCAATTACTGCTGAGATGTCCTTCTCATAGAACCATATACATAACTAACGTATTCAATGCCATTTTGGGCATAAATAAACAAAACTTTAAAGTAATACTGTTTATATACAGTATAGTAATAAAATAAGTTTATAAGGACGGAAAGGACTACGGGCCCTTACACACAAAGTAAGTGAACAATTCAAACATCTTCTCTGAGCTGAAATCACCCACTATCACGGACCTAATCCTCGGGGAGGGTCAGTTGACAGTGACAGGCATGGGTGACATGCCCATCGCTGTCTACATGGACGGCAAGAAGAAAGAGTTCACACTTTGCAATGTGCTGTTTATGTCCCTGGGTTCACGAAGACCCTTCTCAGCGTCAGCCATCTCAAGGATGGGGATATAGGATCTCTATACAAGATGGCGTGTTTGTGGCCTATGCCAAGGGGAAGAGCTGACCCAGCATCAAGGCTTTGCAAAGAGGTAGGCTATACCCTTTGACAGTCATCCGGCTAGCGGGTGGAGGACCAGACTCGAGGAGTCCGAAGACAACATCAGGCACTTCCCGGCCAAGGCAATGGTCACCTCATCAGGATTGACTCAACCAAGCAGGGATGGGCTAAGAAGTGAGATTTATCACGTCAAGTCCGGGGACAGCCAACGAGATGACAGTGTTATGGCATAGGTGATTCTACCATTTCAATGACGCTGGGATCGCGGGTATGGCTAAATCCAAATATGCACTTAGGTTGAACGGAGCCAACCTCGAAGCCCCCCTACAGTGCGATACTTGCAGCCTGGGCAAGATCACCCAAGTGAAACCAGTCGTCAAGACCAAGGAACCTCTCGAGCTATTACAGATGAACATGTGGGGACCGTCTCGAGAGAAGATCATCACTGGTAACTAGTACCTGCTGGTAGTCATTGAAGACTTCAGCAGGTTTAGTTTCAACATTCCAATAAAGATGAAGGATGAAGTCTTCGACAAGTTTGCTGAGCTTGTTAGATTGAAGAAATTAAGAACTGGGAAGCGGCTGCAGAATGTCAAGACCGACAAGTCTAGAGTTTGGTAACCAAAAGAAAGGCGAACCCCACAGATGATCGGATTGACCGAATGGTTCAAACGAACCATCATAGAGGCCGCCTAGACCATCGACCAGGAGACCAAGTTACCCGAACATCTCTGGGCAGAGATCGCATTCAGGCTACCCATGTTCGAAACAGGTTCTTACACTCCAAACTGGATGGCCAAGCTCCAGCGCAACAATACATCGGGCAGGTGCCCACGGTCGCCCATCTCCGAGCCTTGAGGTCGAAATGATTTGTACACAAGGCTCCAAACCAGAGCAACGGGAAGCTCGTCGCCAAGGCATCCTGTTAGGGTACGCCTGGTAGGAACCCCGCGAGAAGGACCACCATCGAATCAAAAAACGTACGAGTGATAAAGAACAACGTGGACCAAGGGAAGCTGAGGAACCAGTCGGGTGAAGAACAAGTCAACTTCACTGAAGAAAATGTGGCGTTACCGGCCCAGGTCTCGGGAAACCAGGTTTCTCGGCCGAGTGTCTTCGTCCATGAGGCTGGGATGACAACTTCACACAGTGGCACAGGTGGAGAGAGGCCGTCTCTCCGTGTCGGTGGCACGAGGACTGAGGCTGGAAATAGCCAGAAAAAAAGTTCGATCAAAAGTGACCCATCTTGGGTATCATGAAACATCCGGTCGAAGAGTCAGTCGGGCCCAGAAATTGATTGACCCGAGGCAACACCTATGGACGACTCACAAATAACTGCGCTCTTCTCCTCAGCGGATCCGCGAAGCTACAAGGAGGCAATGGCCTCTGAAGATGAACAAGGTTCGCTTAGTGGTGATGCTTAGCTCCTTGAACTCGGGAGACCCAGGTTCAAACTCCGGTCGGGTTTCCTGGTTGTGATTTTTCATGGTTTCCCACAACCTACATTAATCACCCATATTGGCACATGCGGTCGATAAGCGCTTTGTTCTCACCCCCTCATCAGGTACCCCAGAGCTTACAGGTGCCAACCGGGCACTATTAACTCCGAATTTTGGGTCCTGGCTACTGGAGGGTTCGAACTCTCCCTGGAACTTATTTTTGGAGAAGTCATAGGCCTTTATCAAATAAAATACCTTTCTCTTTGCAATAGGTTTTGACCTCATTGCTAGATCGAAGACGTATACCATCGTGATAGTAGTACATGTCCTTTCGATCACCAGTCTTTCTGGGGACGGATCTCAAAAAGTCACTTTTTGGTGCTTCAAAATAGGTTCTGTGGCCTTTTTGGTCGAAGCACCACATTTTTGGACTGACAGAGGAGAAGCCGGGGCCTCGACGTACACTTCTCTCAAGTCAGGTTCACTGACCAGAGGCAGTTTCGTCAGGGATGATGGTTTCATCTACCTTTACCGGATTCGACTCATAAATGCGATCCTGGTCTTTGTTGTAGAACCTGTACATGCTGGTGGGCATAACCGACAAGGATGCCAGGAACCGCCGTGTCCGCAAATTTTCTCGATCTTTGCTTTTGGGGGATAAAGCCATGAACCTTGCTGCCAATTCGGCGCATGTGTGCAAGGTTCGGCGTATATCCCCGGAACAGCTCATATGGAGTCTTTTTCCCGAGGATAACTTGCGGGAGGCGGTTCTTGATATAATTAAACGTGTGAAGCGTTTCCACCCAGAACCTGTGGCTTAAGGCAGTTTCCTTTAGGAGAGTCCGGATGGCCGCTTCTGAAGTTTGATTAAATCTTTCTGCCACTCCGTTCATATGAGGAGAGATCACGATTTTACCTGTGAAGAACGTACGCCATAGCAATTTTGTTTGGTTTTGTTTATGTTAAAAACATTACAAATACAACATTTTTCTTTGTGCATCTTAATTATGGCAATATTTACAGCATGTAGATGTAAATGGTTGCATATGTATACATGTACAGCATGCATACAGTTACCAGTATACTGTGTACAGTTGAATTCATGTACATGTACATGTACATGTGTTCAGTTGTAAATATGTACAACATGTACACATATGTATACATGTTTTCAGTTGTATATGTACATGTATATACCCGTGGGTGTGTGGACATCACTTTAGATGAGCCTTCATATAGTGTATCCCATCAAATTACACACATTCCATGGTTCGATCCCTATTGGTGCTCTATACACAGGCTTCACTGTATTCCATATAATCTAATGTATAATGAATAAAAAAATACCCTCTTCAAAGGACACCCCTCTGCAAAGGACAATTTGTTGGTCCCGTGACTGTATGTTACTTAGATAGTTCACTGTAATATGATCAAGGGCTTTGTGGCAATCTTTACCATCTGTGTACCCCTGAAATAGTTTGGCGTAAGTGACCACGTACTGAGAAGTATATGACCGAAAAAGCTTTGTCGCAGGGCTCCTGGAAATTATCCTTCTCGGCTTGCGAGGCTGAGTCCAGGGTCTCTATGCAGTCAAAGGCGACGAATTTCAGCAGGGACTGGTTCATCAGAGCCATCCTCAAATCACCTTGCATGTTCAAATAATTAAAATCCGGGCCCACGCCGACGAACCAATGGTGATCCAAGTCGGTGTCATCATTCTGGTTCAGCATCCCTACAAAGCACTGCCGATTATAAAACGCAAGGTTTAAATTAAATCAATCAAATAATAACTGGTTGCGACCAAATAGTTCTTGCCCCATACTCGATCCGCACGTTTATGGGTCGTTTGGGGCCCTCTCCAGATGCTGCGTAAGGTACGTTCCCGTGCTCTGTGAGCACTGGGAAAGCGACTCTGTAGGCCGTCCGAGGTCTGTCGTGGCTGGTGGAATGGGCCACCCCCGTCCGTGGTGGTTGGCACGTTGAACACTGGCCGCCCACGATCTGTGGTCGGTGCCACTTGCCTATGGTTTCCCTCATATTTGTTATTAAGTTTAATGCAGAGACGAAAAATTAAAGTTGAAGTTAACTTTTGTTTATTTCAGGAACATGACATCGTGTGGCCGTATGGGTCTGCTTTTCCAACGCCTCTGTACTTCTGGTGTTCTCATCGGTCCGGACAAATGCGAGTTCGGGACCCCATTGATAGATTTTCTTGGATACAAAATCAATGCGTCTACGATTGCTATCAACGATTTCCCAGAACCCACAACGGTTCATCAATTTTGAAAATTTCTGGAAATGGTCAACTTTTATCGACATTTCTTGCCGCACGCTGCACATGCTCAGTCCCACCTTACGGCCATCTTGCTCGCTATAAAAAAACACGATAACAGACCTGTGCAATGGACTCCGGCATCATGGGCTGCATCTGCTGAATGCAAGGCGCAACTTTGCAATGCTACTACCTTGACACACCCGCGACCAGACACCACGTTAGCACTCATGGTCGATGCCTCAGACTTCACCATGGGTGCAGCTCTGAACCAACTCGTAGACGGTCATTGGCAACCGCTCGCGTTCTACTCAAAATCCTTTAACGAACCCCAGCGACGGTATAGCATGTATGACCGTGAACTGCAGGCAGCTTTCTCCTTAGCCAAGCATTTTCACCACATGCCTTAGGCACACAATTTCATGCTCTTCACGGACCACAAACCGCTGGCATTCGCGTTACAAAAGATTAATGAAGCATCTTCACCGCGTCAGGCGCGCCAACTGGAGTTTCTCGCACAGTTCACTTCAGACATTCGACACATAGAGGGCACCGATAACATGGTTCCGGACATCTTGTCACGCATCAGCGCAACCACCGCCCTTACTCTATCATCGACTATGAGGCCTTCGGCGCCGCTCAGGAGAAGGACACCGAGCTTGAAGTTTGGCTTAAGCGTGACGACACCAGCCTACGACTACATCGCGTCACTTTACCTCCACCGGTAACCTGCTCACTGATTTGTGATACATCCACTCCACAGCCTCGACCATTGGCTACCCAAACCATTTCGCAGACAGGTTTTCAATGCCTTGCATAACCTGGCTCACCCTGGTCGCCGCATTTCCGTCAAATTGGTCTCCGCATGTTTCATCTGGCCATCCATCCGCAAAGACTGCACAGCATGGGCTCGTGCATGTCTGCCATGTTAACGCTCGAAAGTTACTTGACATTTGCACAGTCCGGTCGGACATCTACTGCCTCCTAACGCAAGGTTCGAACACATACACATCGACTTAGTACCATGGGACCTCTTCCACCATGCAATGGTCGTGTTTACCTCCTCACCTGTATCAACCTCTATACGCGTTGGCCAAAGGCTATACCTATACCTGATAAACAAGCCAACACTGTCGCTGCTGCGCTCTTCGGCGGATGGATCTCGCGATATGGAGTTCCTCACCGAATTACAACAGACCAAGGTAGAGAATATGACTCGGATTTTATCTCCTGTCTTGGCTAACTCACCGGGTTCGAGAGGATGAGGACTATGCCCTACCACCCACAAGCCACCTCACCGCCACCTGAAAAGTGCAATCATGTACCACGAAGTTATCTCTTGGGCCTCGGCTCTTCCAGGCCTCGACTCCTAGTGCCACAACCGGCCTCTGCTCCACAACCTGTACCTCAACAACCCGTTCCCTCGTCTACAATGCTACAACCGCCCAGCTCCACACCCGCAGAGCCACACCGCGCTCCCTCGACACCCCCTCCACGCTAGGGGGTCTTAAAAAATACTGTGGGGTACGACCGCAAAACAACCGCCACGTCCATTTCGACTATGATGTATCTCACGCCACCACACGCTCCGGTCGTATTGTCCATCTCCCTCCTAGCTATCGTTAGCCACTGGTGAAGAGAACTGTGAGGGCTTTGATTGCCCGGTTGGACAGTACGACGTCATAGTGGCAGAAACTTACAGTCACTGCAGACAAGGGATCTTTCTTCTGGCTTCAGCTTTCTCAGAGGTGAGACATCTCTCCCTCAGCTACAGATCGCCGCTATTCTACCACAACTTAGAGTAATTCACCTTATATTAGCATGTAACATTATGTACAGTGAAACCTCCGAACAGCGGTCATCAATGGGACCGTGAAAAAGTGGCTGACTTTCGGAGGTGGCTGCTGTTCGAAGGTTTAAATTTTTTTACAAACAAATTTTACTTAGAAATATATTATTTACAAATCAATACATTTACACATTAATTGCCAAAAAACACTTTTATTTAAAAAAAACATTGATTTACTAAAAAAATCATGTAAGGAATGCCGACCTGTACTGGCCGGGGGCATCGAGCGCATGGCGCCGGGGTCGGGGTTGGCCCGGCGCCCGCTTTCCTGTCATTGTCTGGAAGACAGGAGCGGGGTCAGGGTTGCCGGCCTTGGCGTGTGTGCTGGTTCAGGGCTCAGAGGTCGGATTTCGGCATTCCCTGACTGGTATAAGAGGGGACGTTTTTGGGGTCCTGGGTAGTTGTTTTTGTGCTGTCGCAGGAGCTTATGCTCGTTTAATCCCTGGTGTGATGATTAGTTATGGTCATCGTCACTCATACTATATATTTGGAGCTTGTGTTTGCGTTAGCTCGTAATTCGCGTTATTAGAGATTGGACTATGTAAAGTAATCTGTTTTCGGGATTCGACTTGATCGGTCAAGTGATAAGCGTATTGAAGTAATCGTAAAGAAAATAAACCTTATCCTTGAGTAATTTGGACATTGATTACGTTTTCTTTGGGATGAGGGACCTCACATTAGGTTCTGCCGTGCCATCGTGGGTCGGAGGAACCTTACATGGTGGAGGTGTGAAACCCTCGACTACACCAAAAAGACTGATATCTCTGGACGTGCGAAGTTCAAAGTTGATTGCAAATAAGAAATATAGACAACGAATTTGTTTTGGCTGTGGACAGGCTGGACATATCCGTCGTTTGTGTCCACTGCCAGCCGAATAACAACGCAAGTTTAAGTATGGACATAGTGATATTGCGTGCATCCAAATGAGGGCGAGGGCTTCCCCGCCGTGTAAGATTTGGGTCTATTTGGACAAGAATCTAACGTTGCGACATTAGACAAGGGAGCGATGCGGTCAGTAATATTGTTGGACCTAGTTCAATATTTCGGGATACCAATTCTACCTCAAGATTCGGTCGAATTGGATTTGGTTGACGCAAGTGGACGATTGTTGGCGTCATTGGAAGTTATAGATGTCCCACTATCTATCTTGGGACGCACCATTTGCCACTCCATCAGAGTAGTGCAGCAACGAGGCCCGTTGTGTTAGTTGAGAATGGATTTCCTAACGTTGTCAAAATTAGTTATTGCTACGTGCGACCGCGTTGTGTTTTTTCGCGATGCTGCGACTGAGGAATATTCGTATCATCAGGTGGCGGTTTGGCCAGGCAAGAATCTTGCACCAAAGTATGATCCGCCACCCTGTATGACGCCTGTGACCAAGAATGGAGTGGTGTTCCCGTTGTTGCTTGCCGATTCGGTGGTTCTACCGGCTTGGTCAGTTTCAATGGTTTCGTGTTTGGTGCCTGGTTCGGCCCCTATTGGGAAATTGTGCGGTGTATTCCCGTCCAGGAAATTTGACTATGATATTCGGCCGGCGTATGGCATCTTTCTGGTTACCGGTGGCCGGCGTTGCCCGGTGGAATTAGCGAATTTAACGACTGGCCCTATTAAAATGAGAGCTGGACGGGTGGCGGCGATGGCGTCGGAAATGGGGGATGTCGTCATGACAGAGGTCGGGCAGCAAATTAGTCATGTGGCCGTTGAGCCATCTTCTCGCGAATTTCAAGAAGCCCTTAATCTGGGAAAAGAAATGACGTCAGATCAGCGCAAGGCCCTATTGGAGCTGTTAAAGAAATATCGACGAGTGTTTGCAATGTCACCCGTGGAACTTAGTCTAAGTAAGGTCCCAACACCGCATTGATACTCAAGGTGCAAAACCTTGCTTTCAGTTATCGTGAAGAGAATCTCCACTTATGAGACAAGTTATTTCGGACGAACTGAAAGACATGTGCGAATGGGGAATAGTGGTCCCCCAGTAAAAGCCCTTACTACAGTCTGGTAGTGATCGTCTGGAAAAAGGACGGTGCGTACCGGTTCTGTGTTGATTACCGTCAATTAAATTCACAGACAAAGGTGGATGCGTATCCTTTGCCCAGGATTGATGACGCATTGGACATTCTTCGGGGAAGTCGCTGGTTTGCGACGTTGGACTTGATGTCAGGTTACTGGCAGATGGCCATGCACGCTGAGGATCAGGAGAAGACAGCGTTTTCCTGTCCTCAGGGCCATTTTGAATTCTCACGTATGCCTTTTGGCCTCTGTAATGCGCCTGCAACGATGCAGAGAGGCCTTGACCATTTGTTAATGGGATTACAGTGGGACACCTGCCTAGTATTCCTTGACAATGTTATTGTTTTTGCGTCAACATTCTCACGGTTTTTTTGAACTTACGTCGCGTTTTTGACGTTTTGGATGCTGCGAATCTACGATTGAGGCCATCGAAATGTTTTTTTGCGTTTAACGAGGTCCGCTATCTCGGACATGTTGTCAACGCGAGTGGAGTTTCGCCGGATCAGGATAAAGTGGCTGCTGTGAAGAATTTCCCCAGACCAAGTAATCGGAAGTCTGTACGGAGTTTCCTTGGTCTTGCGGGTTATTATCGTCGGTTTGTTCGTTCGTTTTCGGTTATCGCGGCACCACTTATCGCGCTGACAAGTTATTCGGTACCATTTGTATGGTCCACCGAATGTCAGCATTCGTTTGATTGACTAAAGCAGGCGTTGGCATCAGCTCCGGTGTTGACATTATATGACCCTTCTCTTCCATTGATGCTGCATACGGATGCATCACTCCAGAGCCTGGGGGATATACTGCACCAGGGCACCGGTATGGAGATGCGTGTGTTGGTTTATGCTAGTCGGTCTCTGGTGTCTGCAGAGACTAGATATGCAGCTACAGAGTTAAAGGCCTTAGCAGTCGTGTGGGCCTGCGACAAGTTTCGACATTATTTATTGGGAGCGCCCTTCACGATTCTAACTGACCATCACGCGCTTTGTTATCTCCGCTCTATGAAAAGCCCTTCGGCCAGGATGGGTCGCTGGATTTCGTGGATTGAAGAGTTCAAATATACAATTAAATACAAGAAAGGTGGCTTGCATCGGAATGTGGACTGTTTAAGTCGTTTTCCAGTTAATAAAGCTGAAGAATGGGAGGACGAGCTGTATGTTAACTCAATTATACAAGTACCACACATGAAAGAATGTCAGCGAAAAGATGACGAGATTAACCGACTTCGTGCACGAATTAGGATCGAGCTGTCTGGTTCATCGGGTTATTTGATATTGGATGATATGTTATATTTCTTTTGTCCAGGTACCACACCTCGCTTATTGTTGGTGGTTCCCCAGGACTTGTGACGGGAAATAATTGCGGAAGCACACGATGGACCATTAGCCAATCATTTTGGTGTGTCGAAGACTAAGGCCCTCGTGGGAAGACGATACTATTGGCCCACATGGAAGCGGGATATTTCGAATTATGTTGCGGAATGTGACGCCTGCTAACGAGTAAAGATTCCAACAGTACGTCCGGCGGGACTTCTGAAACGGTATCGTACCATTAGGACCAGCCCAAATGTGGGGCTTTGATTTTGCAGGTCCCTTGCCGGCGGCAACAGGAGGAGCTAAATTTATTATAGTAGCGGTGGACTATGCCATGCGATATTGTGTTACGGCTGCAATTAAATCCCAGAATGCTATGTCATTGGTGCGATTTTTTGACGATGTTATTCGACGATTTGGAGTGCCTAAGGCACTTATATCTGATAGCGGAACACCTCAACGTTCATCTGTTTTTCGTGACTTTATCGAAAAGTGGGGTATCCAGCATCGATGTTCGACCCTGTATCATTAGCAAGCGGACGGACTCGCGGAACGTACGATTAAGACGGTAATGACTTCTATCAGAGCAAAACTGGCAGCAAGTGCGCCAAATTGATCGTGGCCACAACTCCTAAAGGAAGTTACCGCTGCATATAATTTCGCATGCCAGTCGTCGTTAAAAGCTACCCCTTTCTCGTTAATGCATGGGTTTGAGGAAGCGGCGATGCCGGAAATAGAAGGACCTGTGGTCCTTTTACCACAGATCGTGGAGGATCCGGGGCCCTTAAGAGAAGTGGCAGTGGAAAACTTGCGCAGGGCTCAACGTGACCAGAAACAAAGATATGATGATCGTCATCGAAAAGCGGAATTCAACGTTGGCGAATGGATATTGATTAGAAACAACGGCCCTTCGAAACCAGGAACCGGGAAATTAGCATTCCCTTAC
This sequence comes from Xestoiulus laeticollis, assembly GCA_034698905.1. Classification (NCBI taxonomy): domain Eukaryota; kingdom Metazoa; phylum Arthropoda; class Diplopoda; order Julida; family Julidae; genus Xestoiulus; species Xestoiulus laeticollis. Next base: position 2,787 of record JAQGCC010004269.1, on the reverse strand, counting down.
CACGGTCCATATGTGATCACTAATAAATTGTCAGAAGTCAACTATGAGTTTAAGGACACACGATGCGCAATGCCAACGACGGGGCAAGTGCATGTTTCAAATTTAAAACGTTATAGACCACCACGGGTAGCGGTTAATCAGGTCTCCTCGGAAAGAAACCACGAAAATTATGGAAATTTTCGAACGCGGATTTTTAGACGATCGTTATTGTCAACAATAGCATTAAATGGTAGTGTTTGATGTATCATCCTTATCGCGTTTCGATTAACGGTTTAAAATTCACGGTTTTACTAATTTTAAATTTAATAGGCTAATATATTTTTTATATATAGAATTATAAGATTTTTCTTTAATGATTTTTGTGAATAGTAATCATTGTCGGACATGGCTAATTTTGTTCTCGCACGGAGTGCTTGCGTCTCGTGGGGGATGTAAGGATTGCTGACCTGGCTCTGGCCGGGGGCATTGAGTGCATGGCGCCAGGGTCGGGGTTGGCCCGGCGCCCGCATTCCTGACATTGTCTGGAAGGCGGGAGCGGGGTCAGGGTTGCCGGCCTTGGCGTGTGTGCTGGTTCGGGGGGCAGAGGTCAGATTTCGGCATTCCCTGACTGGTATAAGAGGGGACGTTTTTGGGGTCCTGGGTAGTTGTTTTTGTGCTGTCGCCGGAGCTTATGCTCGTTTAATCCCTGGTGTGACGATTAGTTATGGTCGTCGTCACTCATACTATATATTTGGAGCTTGTGTTCGCGTTAGCTCGTAATTCGCGTTATTAGAGATTGGACTATGTAAAGTAATCTGTTTTCGGGATTCGACTTGATCGGTCAAGTGATAAGCGTATTGAAGTAATCGTAAAGAAAATAAACCTTATCCTTGAGTAATTTGGACATTGATTACGTTTTCTTTGGGATGAGGGACCTCGCATTAGGTTCTGCCGTGCCATCGTGGGTCGGAGGAACCTTACAATCAGTTATTTGTGACTGCTTTGTTATTTTGGTTCATATATATTTTTCCAACAGCAAAATCATTACCTGTGTTTTTTGATTGAATACATCATCATTATGATTTAATGCAAGTTTTGAATGTCTCTAAAATTTGATAAGACATCAGAGTATGATTTTGTCTTTGAATTAGTATCATCAGGAAAATCCATATCGATCTCATCATCACTTTTGTTTTCCTCATTAACTGTTTGCATTAGCTCATCAATTGTTTCGAAGTCTTACTACTTTAAAATTTTATATTTTCAAAATTTTTCGAATTCTTACGGTCTAAAAAAGCCTACTGGAATCAGCTGATTCATGTCTGATTGGAAGAACGGACATTAAATTTTTTTGCCTATGTTTATTTAAAAAAGGGCTTAACTGAGTGGCCGTTGTTTGGAATCCCTTGTTCGGAGGTTATGCTAATCCTATGGGGGAGTTCTATTCCAACAAAACATGGCCGTCCTATAGAGGTTTGCCTTGTTCAGAGGTGGTTGTTAATAGAGGTTTCACTGTATCTCTTAAGGAAAAACTGAACTGCATGTTTTGCTGTGGGAAAATTTTAAAACATACTTTTAAAAAAACTAATGTACTTGTTATAATACAAAAATAAAAATTGATAAAAATGCAGTATTTTTGTAGCTACCACATGATCAAAATTTCATAATTTTCCCATGTATAGGGAATTTTTAAAAAATTAAAAACTAAAATACTTTTCATTTTTTTTGGAATACACAACGTGCGAGTACCTGCTGCTACCTAGTGGCATATTTTAGTTTTTAATTTTTAAAAAACTGCTTATACATGGGAAAACTATGAAATTTTGATCATGCTGTAGCTACAAAAATACAGCATTTTTATCAATTTCTTTTTGTATTATAACAAGTAGTTTTTTTTAAAGTATGTTTTAAAATTTCTCTATAGCAAAACATGAAGTTCAGTTCCCTTTTAATGTCAAACAGTATAAAATAAAAGCTTAAATTATTTACACCTTAAAATAACTGCGTCAAGCAACAATTATTGGAGGTCCGAAGATCTCCAAAAGTTCATGATAGGGCCTACCTCATGTACCATGGTATGGGGTTTGATCCCAGGTCGAGGTCGTTGTCGATTTTTCGAAAGGGCAAAATTCTTAAAGTGGCGGCTTTTTCGAATGAGAGTTTAAACCGAGGTTCCGTGTGGACCCCCTTGCTCTCTGCACATTAAAGACCCTTCGAAAGGGGGTGGAAGTCCCCCCTCGTAGGCAAAATTCCCAGGGAGGTGAAGGAGGCCCTTTCCCTGGCGTTGGTGTTTAGCCCTCGTGTGCAGAAATAGGCCAACGTAAAAAATCAACAAACAAACAAACAATGTACGATACACCAAATTATACGTGTAGGCGTATAACTTTAGATGTTAAGGTAGTAAAGGATGCTAAGTTGACATTTAAAGACATTCAAAAGTCACTGCCTCCTCCTCACTGCCTGTGCACTGAGCATATTTTTATGGCATTGCAAGCGTAGTTCACAAAAATGTAGGGAAAGCTACTAACGTACTACACTTTTATTATGATGGCAATGCATTATAATAGCTAGATTATTGAGGGTTTTGTGAAATAAAATGCCAAGAGATAACGACCCACTTAGCACACCGTCGAAACGTCGGAAGACGTTTGCACCACTGAAAATGACGTCTGTTTTTGGTCACGTTTAAACCAAAAAAAGACGTCTGGTCTGAGGTCTTCCAAAATATCGCTAAGACTAGCATAATTTTTTATTCATATGAAACGTAGTTAAAAACACTACAGAATTATCAATATTTATTTTTTAAGA
>JAQGCC010004268.1:0-13454 GCA_034698905.1 Xestoiulus laeticollis | reverse complement strand
TTCAAAAAATTTTAAAAACAAAAGGGAAAAACAACAGCTTGAAATTCGGCCCCATCTTAACCATTGGGGATCATAGTAGGGATCGCCCCCTTAAGGAGTCGAGGTACCTCTTTTTGTAATGGGAATGGGATGGTGCAGAATACTTATTTTGTCATCATCAGGCTAGGACATAGGGTGGAGGACCTTTTTCATTTTGGAAGGCTTCATTAGGTTAGCTGTAGTCTATAATGTGGGCTAGAATATAAGATCTCAAAATCTACCCATGAATGTGATGTACATGTATGTGTAATCAGACAGCTTAATCAGATGTCCATCAAGTATGGACAGTTTCAAAGTATTATAGTAGGCATAATAACACGAGCATTCCTAAATTAGGACATCAATGTTAATTTTCCAAACACTGTAAATAATTCATCATGTTCACCAATCATACAATGTATAAATGCAAATTGAATGTCATCATTGATGTTGAAATTTGATCGTCTGAAATCAAGTATCAAGATGATTTTAAGTACGTGTAGATGTATGTCATCAATCTGATATTAAATTCGAGATGCTATCAACAAATTTATAATTATATAATATATACTCATCATGCTCAAATGAAATGGAGAGCATTTTCCACCCCTCATTAATATAAAACAATAAATTGCTTATTTGTTTTGTATATAAAACTACAGTGATAGTGATACGTTCATATCATCTTTCATTCTATTAGATTTCTCTAATCGTTAAGAAATCTTATGCTAAGCATCACTTATCTGATTTACAATGCAAACCCACGTGTTGCAAATTGAGCAAAATAGACAACCCATAAACAGTGTAACTTAAGAAGTTGCAAAGTCATAATTTATCCTCATAAGTTATGCCTAAATGCACCTACAAGAGTTATTGTTTTAACGAACGTTGTCAAACCATTTTTTTGTTATAAGAACAAAATTAGAGCGTGTATATACTTTCCAGCTTTAATTTAGATGAAAGTGTGCCGAAACTTGCTATTTAATTTCACTCTTAAATACACGCAATTGAAAAATGGAAAATTGACACGATGCACCTTATTTCCAATTCCAATGGAGGTAAGCTGTCATTGACATTGACAACTAACTATCAATGTCAAGATTCAAATCCCTAATTGCATACAATTTTAAGTTTAGAGAAAATCCAAGAGATAAATGAACAGGTGCAATTCTTCCATTGTCGGGTTGGTAAGCTACTGATTGCACTGTTACAATGGCAATGACTGGCTATGATTGTATTGCATTATTCATTTAATACGTGCTTAATCCGTGAATCCTTGATTAAGCTTGTTTTTTTAATGTAAATTGCAAAGCATGCAATATTATAAATTAGCACTGACAACATGTAGCAATACACATTATTGATTTTAAACAAATGAGTTTTGGAAGTTCCAATGTTTGTAGCATTGCTCTAGTTTCCTAGAACAACCTTGTGTTTATGTGCACTTTATAGTCTATTTAGCAAAAGACAACAATGAAGTTCCCAGACAATTTAAGAAATAAAATAGAAAGCATTATTAAGCAATATACATGTAACATGTAACATTTAATTATGTGTATATAACAAGGGTGACTGGCCGATTTTAATTTTACATTTTTTTTTTCTAGCAATTTCGTGTCACCCTGATACAGATCGAAATTTGTTGAATGGGAGGAAGAATTTCTATAAAAAAAAGTCATTAGACGTTCTTAGTCCAATAAACTTTTAGTACGTGTGCCGTGTACTCTTGAACTTAACGAACCCGAGGCAATGAAGATGTTATCAGAATTACTCAAACAGCAAAGGCTTACAAAAAAAAAATACAGAAAAAAATACAACCCACCCTGTTGTTATGTTACTCATAAGAAAAAATGTATTCAAAGTTTGATTTAATGATGCGTTCGAAGTGATTACTGCAATAAATTTATTTAATCATGAGTTGATGAGATAGAATTACAAAGACAAGTATATCGATGGCAATGTGGGGTTTATACACTGTACATTCAGTTTTGAGATTAAATAACCATTGATTTTACCTTGGACTTTTCACATGACGATTATATATCAAATTATATCAAAATAAATATATCATATTGATTATAATGTATATCAAATTTCTTCCATGTATTACACGTTTGTTTAAATAAATTTCTATTTCCTATAAACATGTGGACACGTGTAGATGTATTTGCCATAAACCAGGGATGGGCAATCAAATTACCACTAGTTTCATGTGGTTAATTGACTATGAAACTGGAGTTTTCAATCAACCCTTTCAAATCAAAAAGTAGAAAAATAATAAATTGCTGATTTCACAGTACATGGTTTATCAAGGTTGCATTTGGTAGCCATAATTGAATTTCATTAGATACCGGTAATTTTTATTATTTAAACATACGAGTGTCATGAGAACAATTTAGAAATAAAAAGTTGGTTGAATGTGTGGGAGCTAGACATTAATACAAGCATGATTTACTTTTGTCACCGGAACAGGTAATCAGTTAAGTAGCATAAAAAGGCCCAGGAATTAAAGTCGCAATGTGACATGGCCTGTTATCAGCTTTTTGTAAAATGTAACATGGATTTCTTTAAATCCTCAATCGCGTGTAGCTACTTAAGATTTGCATAATGACAAGTAAAATCTATTGATAATACATGAAAGCATTTGTCCATAAAATTTAGACAAATGATAAGTTGGCAATGGAGAACTGGTCATCACGCTTAACTGAATAACTAATAGCTTTTTTTTAAAAAACTGGCTACATGTAACTTCACTAACCAGACTAAATGAGTAAAACTAGATTTTTACAAAAGATGTATATAAGTGCTGCACAAATATATTCATGAACTGGTGACATATCAGAGCTCATATCAGAGGATCACAGCTAGAATTATTAATAGTTTGCAACAACACAAAATACTAAATTTTATTTTCTTAAATACTTCTGTATGGCAAGAATAACAATTTTGAGAAATTTGTCGAATTACCAGAAAAATAGTAATATTTACTGTTTTTATTAAAATTGTCCTTGTATAAATACCATCTGCAGGATAATATCTACCAGAATAATTTGCATTAAATTGACTCGCATTGAAAACTAATTTTGGAGCCTATTTGACTTCCTAATTTTAGATTGGTGAATTAAACATCAACTTGTCAACTACGAGAAGTTCAAAATAATGATGAACGTTGATAAATAATGCATTCAAACATCAATTACTGTATTTAATGAATTGTATTGGTATCCTTGGCTGAACAGGAAACTCGTTTACACTTCATTCATAGACTTGCACTGATACACAGCTTATTTTTATTTTAGTATACTGTAGATTTCAACCCGCCCATAAACCGTGTAAATTTTGGAGAAAAAATTAAATTTCTACAAATTTTACTGATCATAGTCCATATACTGGATACATTGCATTACAATGTATTATACATGAATAATTCTGGGCAGACTGCGTTGATAGAATGTGATGTCTGGTGACTAACTATATACATATACAACTCAAGTAAATATTCATCCTTTAAAAAAGCAATAAATCAAGCTCATAAGCCATGTTTATTTAAACATAATGTATTTTAACATAATTGCCATCTGATGTTGATATCAGAAACTAGGAAACCAGATAAACTGACAATGTCTGGATATAAATAATGTGGAATCTGTATACGAATTTTTTTAAGGATGCATGAATGAACTAAGTATATTCTCTGAAACATTTTACAGCTTCATTTATAAAACAAAAATGTTTCGGTTCCCTTTTACCAGCATCTCTAATTCAAATCTTATACGATTTAAACAAATGTCTCGGAAAAAAGTCATGGAATTTCGTTTTCTAAACACAGACATTAGGTATGAATAAACTCATAAATCAATCAAGCATGCATGAAGTTACAAGTAAATTAATGCATCTGGTTTATGCAAAAGAAAGAAACATATGTAAAACCTGCTCATTGGTATTCTCTTAGTATTTTACATATGCTGGATTTAAAGTATTATACTATTATATAATATATTTTGTTTTAGTTACTCATACCTCATAATAGCAAATGCCACTGAATATAACTTCAGTATACATGTATGTATACTAACGAAATTTTCTCAGAAAAGAATACATGTAGTAAAGAATAAATGATGCTAACTTCCTAGTTGTCAAATGATTCGGTATCAAAAGGAACAAAATCAAGAAAATACTGGTTAACACAACCGGTATTACAACGTTAATTGCTATAAGCTATTATTGATATAATTTACGGCTGATTTTCCAATTTATCGATAGTTTAGATAGAATTGAACCTATGCACATTAAACTATAAAATAACCGCAGACTAAAGGAAAAACCAGACCACCATTAGGGAAATGAAAGAAAGGAGTAAGGGGATTAACCAAATCAACTTTTAATAGTCTGAAAACAATTAAAATACCCTCGTTAAAATATTTTACGAATACGATTTATAGTATCAAAAATACATGTTTAAAGTCTACAACAGCAACTTCCTTATGCAAATGAGAGCATTTACCATGAAAATTCCATATTAACAATACAAGAATTGTATTCAACTAACCCATGTTAGTACTACGGATTTCATAATTGTATATAATTGTATTGTATAAATTTGCTGCATTAAGCATTGTAATTTATTGCTCTTTTAACTAGCTAAGTTGATAAACTTGAAATGAAAACCTCAAGAAATTAACATATTGAACAAAAATCCACATTTTTTAAAGAATAAGAAATGTACAGAATTCATATTTCTGATATTTAGACAATTCAAGCTTTTAATAAATTCAGCTTTAATAAAAAAAATTAAGTACTGAAGAAAATGACTAACATCTGATAATTAACAACTTTGCAAATTTATAAACTTGAAGTTCATATAATCAGTAAAACCTGCTAAAAGTGACCATGTACTAAAAAATGAAAAATAAAGTAACCAAATTTGGTTACTGTATACAGGATGTCACCAAACAGAAAATTGATGAAAAACATACATACATGTATATGCACTTAAAAAACAATTTATTAAAGGTTTATCAGAGGTGGTCACTTTACCAGGCTTTACTGTCTAATAACTTAAGTTTCTGGAATGCAAATATATTTTTATATTCTGATGCAGCAATGCAAAAAAATACATAAGATTAGTAGAATTTTCCTCAAACGTTTTCTAAAAGCTCTTCAGCAGTGATTTATATTTTTATTGTTACTAATCCATAAATCCTCTTAACACAATAATTCTCAACAATTCTCAACAATTTTTAAACGTTCAAATTGCAACGTAAATTATCTAATTGACTTACCTGTCGTGATGCTGGCAATAACCAGAGGCAATAAAAGTAATTTGAAAGTACGTAAAAACAATTCGCCAGGAAAACCAACAAGAAGTAAAGTGGTTTCACTGGGTTCCGAGCGTCGCAAAATCGCCCCCACACAAACACCGACAATAGCAGCCAACATGACACAAATCAAAAAGATATTGGATTTGGACCATTTCAAGATTGTTTTAAAAGTAAATGTCGAAAACTTAGCGCAGGCCATTGAACGTTCAGCAACTGAAACAGTACGTACAGGCTGAGGCATTGTGCAGGAGGAATATCAGAGATGTGGTGCTCAACAGCTTCTGTGGTGGAGGAAGGTTTTCAGAGTGATGCGAAAAAAACTTTTCGAAAAAAAAAACCAACACTTTACTCCCTTGGCACCTCCTCAACCTCACTTCTCACTTTCATCAAATCTAGGAAACCGGCTGAGGCAGTAAGGGATCTCCCTGTTAAATAGCATGAGTTTAGACGAGGTTATCTTATCGATATATCGATTGGTATTCGATGTTTCAGCAAGATGGTTCAACCATCACAAACACATACAGTGTACCACCTTGAAAACTAGTCAAGAGTGTACTGTGTGAAAATTAGTATTGCTAAAATGGGTGTTGTGTTTACAAATTAAAAATAACGGCTAGATAATTACCCATAAATAATTACGACTTGTGCTTTTGAGGGAATTGTATCTTTGAAGTACGCCATGCGATACGAGTCAATGACTTAATTAATGTATATAGTCTTTTAATCTGCATGAAAACGTTTTCAAAAATCATGTTAATGAGTACCAACAGCAACCCTTTGATAAATTTCCAAAAAAGACTTGGCGGTCCAAATTTCTTTTGCAACAAAGTCATTTATCATACGATATGACGTCAGTAATTATTTTATCAATGTCACACTTACGTAGGAATTAGACTGATGAAAGGGAATAGAATTTTGATTTGATTAGCTTCCAAGGGCAGTTATTCATTTCCAATAAAAGGGATATCATAACATATTTTCAACTTGCAATCTGCAATCTATTGCTAAAAATAGTGAATGTCAACTTTAAATTTTTTATGTTAATAAAATTAAGATCACTAACGTCAAAAGTTAATTCCAGAATAGTTTCAGTTTTCGTAATTATAGGAAAAATAAATTAAACATTTATATACAATGTTTTTGACTATTCTTTGACGTGGGCAGTCATCAAAAATAGAATTATTAGGTTTACTATCAATAACATCTGTTCTTCTTATACATGTAATAGCATATTTTAAATATAACCCCATTAGTGTTGATTTGTCATAATTTAATCATTTTATTTGTTTTAATTATAAAGTTTCTAAGCTTAGTAGTTTATTAGGATTTTGAATGCTTAGGTGAATTAATGGTAAAATAATGATTTACTGTAAGAACTACCATTGTATATTAATATTGACATACATATAGTGAAACATGCTAATAGTGACCACTTATAAAATGTGCAAAGTTGGTCACTATACAGAGAATGACATTGAGATACAAAAAAATTAACAAATTTAGCACTTAAGGAACTGTAATGATCTTTTTTCAATATTAATTATTCACACATCTCTTGCTAACTTGAAACTGATCAGCTGTTTTTTAATTCCTTGTTTAATTCTAAATACTGAATTATACTTCAAAAGCTCAATTTTATACTTTAAACAAAGTTCGTTGTATATTTTTGATGAAACTTGCCAGTTTTAGAAATATTTTCCGAAAAACTTGCAGTATGATAAAATAGACAGAAAATTGATTAATCATACACTATACATGTACAACGTATAATATTCATATAGATGTATGCTATTTGCTTAAATGTGATTGGCTGGGTGATATCAGAAGTGCTAGGGTTTAAATAGGAAGCAAGATGACTCGTATGCCAATCCCTTATAGGGGATTTTCCCTTCCAATTAAAATTCTTGCAAATCCAGACTGAATATGGTGATTGCCAACGAAAAAGTTACCAAAGAGATTTGGCACATCCTGCAGGTGGTCACTATACAGAGAACGTTTATGTTTATTAACCAATTTATTAAAAGTGGTCGGTATACAAATGTGGTCACTATTCCAGGTTTTACTATACATACATTTACTTAAATATACATGCATATTCCATTAAACAAATGTTTTAGTTGCTGTATACAAAAGCAAGAGCAAATCCCTCTTTAATTAGTTCATTCAAAGAACAGTTTTGTTACAACAACTACAGTATAAGAGTGAATACATGTTTATTTATTTAAAGTATGTGCTGAATATAGGGCAAATATGTAATTTAAATCCTTTTCAGTTTCTAAATTTTAAGGGGTTAGAGAAAGTCATGTCAACAAAACCGAATCGTTATTTGTATAATACTGACCTAGCTGTCAACCATGAATGCTTATTAATCTTAATGATGAATTCATTGTTTTTCCAATTGAATTTTTCAGCATTTTCAAGTTTGATATTTTCAAATGGAGCAATTTAATGTTATCACTCTTTTGACATTGTGAACCAATGACCACAAGTTTATTCCCGTTAACAATTTAGGTAACTGTTAAGGAAAACAAGGTTTGATTGATACCAGTTTTACAAGAGCTTAATATAAAACTGATTCATTCAAAATCTTTTGCTCTTATCGGGGTGGGTTCGTCCTTTTCTCCTCATGAATCAAGTGTTAAGGGCGTTAAAGCAACAGAAAACAAGGTTAGGATAGTGAGAAGGACTAAAGGGGGCCTCACTCGAAAAAAGTGGTAAGATTTTCGGAATGTTATCAACATAGATTTTCGGACATGAAGCTGTCTTACAACCTCAACGAAAGAAGGTAGATGGGTTCAAGTACCGTACAGCAAAGCACTTAATCATGATAGCCAACAAGATAGTAAATAAAAAACTGCAAACGTCTTAATTTAATATTGTTTAGAAATCATTTTCCATAGTTGCTGATATCAAACTTTTCATTTCATAGACTACAAGATGAATAAATCCATTCATCTGTCCGCCATTTCATTTGATATCAAATGCAAATTTGAAAAATTTAAATAAATGCAAACTCGAGATGAGAAATCTGTTTGAAGTATATGTAATTGGTCCTGGAGAAAAATGTAAAGTAATTGAGATAGAGGTGTGAATTTTTCGCTTCGAAAACCCTGGGCTCAAAGTTAGTTTGAAAATTATGTACATGTATAGTACGATAAGAAAAAAATATATATGCAGTTGAATTATTGTGTTAAAATACATATAAAAGGTCAACAGCCTGCAATTACTAAGTTTTTTGGCTTAATGTGACATTGCTAATTTTCTATTCCGATCTATAGGAAAAATAAATTCCATATTTTATAATGCATATTTTAAAAGAGCACAAATGTGATAAAAATGTTATGAATTGAAGCAATGCAATCTGATATTGACATCTTTGGTAAATTTTCAATCAAATGAAAAAAATTAAATAACTGTTTCATTAAATTATGCTGAAGTCTTCTAAATATATTTATAATATGAGAAGCAGAACTATTATTGTAGTATGTGTGAAAATACACAGAACATCCCAAGTAGCACACAATATTGGACCTCGATTAGCCGAATATCAGAGCAATATTGGTTAAATTTGCAACAATTGGCATTAAATAAAACCTGTATTGGACTGATGGTGACCCAAACTTACTAGGCAATACTGGGCCAATATTTCAATATTGGTAGCATTTATTTGCCATTGTTGGTTAAGTTATATACATATTGATAACATATAAGAGGACAAATATAAGGCCAATTATTGCAAACCATATACATGTATATTGGTAATTATGGCAAAATGTTCCCATTGCAATATTGTGCCAATATTGAAAAATGCGTTTTGTCTATAATCGGCCAATATTGAGTGCTACTTGGGATATAAGCTTAAATAAATTGCCATACAGTATATGGTAAGCAACAAATTTCTGGTAACCGTAAACTGAATATAGTAAATTTGACCCCCAATAAACAACCATGTTCTAGAATTACAGTTAATACTTGAAAGATATATGTGATATTTATTAAAAAAAAACCACTATATTGAGTTAACCTTTGATTTTTAGGATTTATGAAGAACGCTATATTTTTAACAACAGTAGTAAATTATTCCAGATTAGCGTCAGTAATTAAACGATAAAAAAGCGTTATATGTTATATTGCTATGACACGTAGCCTACTGAATTAGAATACATTACTTACATTGTATTATAACCACAAAGTTGTTTAACCACAATCACATGAATTGTGTACTTAACCATTATCATGACAACAAAATGGACACGCAAAATACATTACTTTCGATTAAAGATATACCAAAAAAAAAAGGGTTGAAACCGGTCTGGAAAACCTGCAGCTTTTTTCAAAGTACAATGGCATATGTTTTAAATGCTTTTACATGTATTTCAATTTTTAGCATACTACACTGCAATGCAGTAGTGCACGTAAAGGTTGCAGAAATATGATAAAGATGAAAGCTGTGCATTGAAAGCAAATGATAAATTTGACTACTTTTATAAAACAGTATTTCAAACTAAATTCAGCACAATCGCAATTTTTAAAGTCAGGTAACGGGCGTGAAAAGTTAGTATCATCGCCATTTTATTGCACTATCAGTATCAAGGTGAACTAGGACGATTTGATGATATTTTTAATGCTAACGTCATGTTGTATAATTTTTTACATGCTCAGTGTGATGAGGGCGTTTTACAAAAAGAGGTCATTCATGGAGGTTGCCCTTATAACAGTTGCAAATTTTCAACACCACCCCCCTAAAAATCTTCCTTCCTGTCACTAACCTGACAAGATATTGTGAGGACGTCTACCAAAGTTGGTCCACTTTAAATTATTTATAATTAAAAATGCTGTTTAATTAGCTTATGAGATATTTACACCTATAATAATAAAATAATAACAGTTTTATCTCTATAAACACACGTTTGTAATTATAAATCATGTTTAATCAAAATTCAAATGTAAGTCATCTGCCATACCAGACGAACATGTTATGCTAAATTTGAAATGTCTGGGTATCGGTTGACCTTACTATCCTCCACTCCTTCTTGGCCATAAACAGCATCCAATTACCCCTTCTTCCCCAGACATCCTCTATGGATGAAATACAACTACATCAAGTCCATACCATCATTCTTGCAATTTCAATCTCAAAAGACTGATATATTGACCAGATTCAAAGATAGAATCTCTGCTAACAAAGAAAGACTATCTGAAGAACTGACAAGTTTCTCGTAAAAATGTTGTATTCACCCTGAAAGTTAGAAATTTACAAGGTTCTTGAAAGCATCAACATTCTTTACTGCAGCCATTGTTTTAACCACTGTCGTGGAATGGTGTAAACTGGCCTGCGTTACACAAAATTACAGTTGTTAGCACTGTACGCACTAGCTGTTCATAATTTTTTTGTTAAATTGTGGTTGCTGTAAAAACTATCTTTGTTAACCCTGTTCATCCATTATCATGGCAGACAAGAAGACAGTCTACAAGTGATAACTGTTATTCGAGCATGGCAGTGAATTTCACAGCAGTTTTTACAACCATGGCAATAGAAATGTGAACTGTTTTAGATTTAATGTCCTATTTACCTAGTTTGTTAAAATGATGATGCTATAAATCAAGCGATAAAGTGTCGAATGCAGACACGATTAGAAGAATACGATTTAGTCGAATTAGAAGAATATGGCATATCAACACTATTAAACGGATTTAATTTGTTTTGACATGGCGGGATATTTAGCAACTGTTATGATATGAGCAATGGCATTTTCATAACAAATAGTGAGGAATAAACGACAGAAAACAAATGCTACACCAATTGTTAGTTGGAAAATTGAAAGGCTGAGCTCAAGAATTTCTATATACGGTATACTTCCGACAGTTTTAATGTTTGCAATAAACAAAATATAAAAGTAGATGTATATTTGGTCTACATTTGCAATCAAACAATATGACACTACTTTCTGACTGTGATAATGGGCATGGCATTTTTCAGAATATGAGCTCATAGGATGAACTGGAACTTAAATGTTAATCAGTTTGATTTAGATAAAATATACATTTGAATAAAGAAATATATAATGTATATAATATATAATGTATATAATAGAAATTGTGAGAAAACAAGTGGTCGATTCAGGGGGTCGTGCATTTTTTATTAATGTAATTTTTTAACAAGCGTGGAATATCGGTTTACTTGTAAGCTAAAGCAGCTTGAAAACTGACCTCCCCTAACCATGTATATGCCCCCTAAGTAGATATTAATAAATATGCCCACACATAAGATTTACAAAGTAAAAAATGTGGAATGATTTTTTCGTTTAAGTTGAAAAAGAATATTGCATCTTAGCAGTTCCCATAAACAAGCTCGTTTTTTTTTTACATAAATCCGTCATTTTTTAAAATGTATTGCTTTATGCAAAAATAATAACGTATCAGTATTTCGCCAATATAATAAAAAAGATTTATCCTGTTTAAAAATTGTAATTATTTGATGAAAATATGTATTTCATAAAATACAGAATTTTTACAGTAGTTCATGCATACAAGAGACATTAATTAAAATTTCCTAACTTAAAATGAATTGTCCACACATATACCTGGTAAGTTCTAGAGACTTAGACACCAATTTTATTTTTAAATAATATATATTCTAAAAAAAAATTTAAAAATTCAACATTTGCAGATGAAGTTTATGATTCTTTTCACGAAATGATATTAACAATTTCCATGCATGCAGCTAGTGCATGTAAGGATTGACGAGTTAAAAGGATTGTTGAAATTTCATGCAACACCCTTAAAAGTCCTGCAAATAGAAACATCACTCAATTTTTGCAACCCTGTATTTATTTCATCGAAATTTACCCTGGAGCTTAGAGCCATGTATCTTTTTTTTTCATTAAGACCAAATTCAATTTGATTTTTATATGTAAATGTATGCAATGCGCTGAAATGATTATGCAGATGTACATATAAAGTATGCATATAATTGGGAATGGCAAAGGGTAATGACTCCCGCAGAGATATTATAATAAAAACCAGAATTGCCTATGAATACGTGATCAGAGACGGCAAATAAGACTCAAGGGAGAGCTGCATGCTTTTGCCAACTCCGGAATTCCTCAATTTCCACATAAACATGCAGTGACCTGTTGATTAAGAGTAAAATTGACTCATACAATAGGTTCCTTCACGCGAACGCTTTTCAGATCCAGCCGCCGCTGCTTTTTTTTAAAGGAAGTATTTGAGGGCATGCGCCAGCGGCTGAAAATTTTGACCGGTCTAAAATAACAAGTGGCTGTAGAGGGTAGCTGTAAACAATACAGCAGACGAAAAACGTCAACTTTGGAAGCAAAACAACAAACAACATACAACCAACATAACATATTTTCACAAATTTAAATATATTATTTTGAAGTTTTTATTATGTAAACATTCTTTCATACCATGTTGATAAGGGCTATGACCATAAATTCACATATTTAGGTGTCTACATACATGTCTGTTATTACCATAAATTTACATATATATTTATATGAGTCTACAGAAGTTATTGCAGATGGTGTAACCCTTAACCCTTAACCTTTGATAAGCTACAGACGAAGTTAGAAAAAAGCTGTTTAAGCACGTGTCTGTGTGAAGCTTTTTAATGGCGGCGATAAGCAGCTGCTTGCGCATGCGCAGTATCACTTCCGCCGAAAACAGCGCTCCCTGCTTCTGTTAAAAAGCGTTCGTGTGAAGGAACCTAATATCCTGAATTGTGTACTGTTGTATATTTTCCAAAAATCACTGTTTAAAGGTTTTCGTATAGGGAAGTAAATTGAACATTTGTGACAGTCTAATTAGATGCGAGCATGAACAACGCATGCGCACATCTAATTAGGCGGGAAAAGCTATGCCAGCTTGTGCTTAAGGGGGATCTAGCTGAACTGCATGTTTTGCTATGGGGAAAATTTTAAAACCTACTTTTAAAAAAACTACTTATTATAATACAAAAATAAAAATTGATAAAAATACAATATAAAAAAACGTAGTTTTTCCCGTAAAACCTTTTAATGTATAGCCAGCAAGTACTGGCAGGAAATTCACTTTTGACCCACCCTGCATGGCCACTATAGAATCTTCCGTAAA
>JAQGCC010004267.1:0-13457 GCA_034698905.1 Xestoiulus laeticollis | reverse complement strand
TCCAACAAATGGTATTTTTTGATCTGGAAATGAAAAAAAAACGACCTTATTTTTAGTCTACATTGGCCAGTCATCATCCTGTCATAAATTAACCAAAAATGATCGTTATTTTATTTAAGGTCAATATTTGGTCAGAAAAATGACGTCAAAAAGTCGTCATTTTTCTGACCAAAGAATGACCACTTGCAAATTCTTCAACAAATGGTCATTTTTGGTCTGGAAATAATTGAAAACAACCTTAATGCTAGACAACATCATGCAAGGCATATCATCCTGTCATAAATTCACCTAAAATTAGTAATAGTCCAGTTAAGGTCAATAATTGGTCAGTAAAATGACGTCTTAAAGACGCAATTTTTTGGTCAGTTTTAGATGCTGACTTGTTTGCGACTTTATGACCTAAAAAAGACGTCTTAAAGACGTCATTTTTTGGTCTTGTGCTACTTGGGTAGCTAGTGACCCATTAAGGATTCAAAAAATGGGAAATTCCCTATATATTTTGCAGTTGGCTACACTGTGGCATGTTTACAGGTGAACCTGTCTAAAATAATATTTTTTCCTTGTCCCATGGAGTTTTATTTTAAACGATCCCAATGCTCCCTATTCCTGAAAGATTCTTAGTTCAAGTTCAGGCATCATACGCCGAGAGTTCAGTTTCTCAGTATGTTTAAATCCTCGCCAGTTTTTAAGCCTGGCCAACATCGGATCTCGGCCTGGGAAACCGAATCCTAAAATGAGCCTAAAAACTCCCCCCGAAGAGAGTCTGGATGAGGCAACAGCTGTCTCCTATTTTGCCGGGGTTCCCATTCACTTTGTGCTCCTATTACCTGCTTGTTGCTTGTCTAATGCGTTTGTCAACAGCTGCTTCCGTTAAGTGTTTGGGACCATTTCATAACGATTTATACTTCAGAGCTCTCGTTACTCATCTCTGGACTGAGCATTTTTTTTCCTGTTACTCTTAAACCCGAGGATTCACTCGCTTTTCAATCTTTTTTTGACAGAACCTTCCTCTTGACTCACAAATGCACAAGTTTTGGTCCAAAAGAATTGATAGAGGATGGTGTAAGGGGCTGCCCATAAATGACGTCAAGCGATTTGGGCAGATATTTGACCACCCCCCCCATGTCACACTTAGTCACAAAAAGTCAGACCCCCTCAAATATGACATCACAAAGCTCTGAGGTCCCCCCCCCTGAAAACTGGTTATTGTCATTGCAATCTGTATGCATAATGTGGCACTGCACTCTGATATTGCAGGAGAAAGCATGTATTAAAATGGAGGCAATGAAAAAGCTGAAATTTGCAAAAAATATTTTGTTCAAACTTGTTATTTAAAGTATCGCATTTTGATTTTTTGATGTGACGTCCCATTTTTTACCCATCCCCCCCACTAGTGCGTGACGTCATTTATGGATGGCCCTTAAGAGGGTTTAGCAACAAAATTGTATAACGTTCTATTTATATTGCTTTTAGTTGCCGATAGATGGCGCTCCAACTTATACCCCCCTTTATGTGGCATACATTGCTAATCTTGCACTGCTTCAATAAGCTTTTGGACATTAAAGGCGATTTATTTAATATTATAAGCATTGCGTCCTCATTATATAATTATGTTTTTGCAGCCCATTGGTGTCTTGAATCCCAGCCGTCGTGCATTTTTCGAAGAACGCTATAACACATGGGAACATGAGCAGATTCCACCGTTCCATTATGGCACCCATTATTCCACGGCTGCATTTACACTGAATTGGCTAGTTAGAGTGGTGAGTTTAATTCAATAATTATTTAATTTTGAATAAATTGTCAATACGATATCACGGTGCTAGCAGGTATTGAAGTACAAACCTGGTAAAACCATGTTTTAAACCAGTTTGATAACCTGGAGTGTTTTTAGCCATTGATCAAATCTGGTCTTACAAATCTAGCTTTGCCTCGTGCATCCATTGATTTCCAATTTCAAACATGGTTTATAACTGCATTTTAGGAACCCTTCACCACAATGTTTTTGACGTTGTTCGGGGGCAAGTTTGACCATGCCAACCGGATGTTTTCCTCCATCGCATTGGCTTGGAAGAACTGCCAAAGGGACACCTCTGATGTGAAGGTGAGTTTTTAGAACCAGAATGGACATTTCTTGATGGAATATTGCTCACGTTTCATATTCGTGTTTCACATCGATAGGAACTCATCCCAGAATTTTTCTACCTGCCTGAAATGTTTGTCAATCGAAATCGGTACGACCTGGGCAAGCAAGAGGATGGGCCGGTGGTCGATAGTGTGGAATTGCCACTTTGGGCCTCTTCCCCCGAGGAATTCGTCAGAATCAACCGAATGGTGTGTATGCAATTAGCAGATTAATCTAAATTCGTTGATTCCCTTATTAAGGATTACACTATACTAGAGCCGATTGCACAAATTAGTTTCGGGGTACTATGAACTTGGATTAAGTTGATCAAATTAAAGTTGGCTGTGTTTGTTATCTCATCTCTAGGCATTGGAATCCGAGTTTGTTTCGTGTCAACTTCATCAATGGATTGATTTGATATTTGGATATAAACAAAGAGGTAGGACACAAGCTTTTCATATATAATTTGGTAAGAGTTTTGCAGAAATAAAGCCGAAATAAAAATCGTATAGTTGGTTATACCTTTATCACGTGCCCATGCGCGAGTGACGTCATTTTAGCGGATTGATATTGGTTGTCAGTGTGGCTGAAATTCAGAAGCTGAATTCACTAGTCATACCATAATGGCGCTTCATTTGCATCACGTGTTCAGTGGTGATATTGTAACGGCGCTTCAGGCTTCCAAGTAGCTGTTTTTATCCTCTTTAAATTTGGCTGGTCACGCATTTTATCCGTTTGGCGTGCATGCACACAAATACTGTAAATATTTAACCCCAGTTCATTCACCCTGGACCCTGGTCATGAATAAACACCTGGGTGTTAGGGGAATTCCCTAAGTGCTCGCACCTCACATTTTCTGCTAGCTTAATTTGCGCAGTGCATATTAGGGGATTCCCCTTATTATTGAACTATCAGGCAAATAAAAAACTGGTACTGTAGATCTTTGTTTTGGGTTAAATTTTTCGCCATTTTTAATTTATTGATACCTATTGTACTTAATTGAAGGAATAAAAATCATAAACCCTGGGTCTAAAATGAACCCCGGGTCAATGTGCCTTACTTTTGAACCCCTGTGGGTTTATTCGAGTATTTACGGTATATCTGGAAAAAATATATATATATACCGTAAATACGGTATAATTTTATATTTTTATAAACCAAATTTATATACGGTTAAATAAATCTGGAAAAAATAACTTAATTAAAAGCTGAAACAACGAAATGTTTTGTTTTCTGCGTAAAATTGGATGAGTATAATTTTAACTAAGCTTAGTCTATTGTCATCGTCTTGAAAGGTTACCAAGACTCAACTGACTTAACAAGTTCATGTGTGTTGTTCAGTGAAGCATCAAACCCAAACAAAGATTGAGCTTTCTGCACTGCTGCACTGCTGTGGTGAAAGAAATCTTTGAATAAGTTTTGAATTTGTTACTTGGGTTATGATCGTGACCTCGCTGATGACATTCGTCATGTTTCTGGCTGCCAGGTGGTCCACTCCTGAAAGCAAGAAGCGAAAAAATGTCCTCCCAGAAGGGTGTTCCCCTTGATTAGTCCCCATGTTGAAATGATCGTCCCTTAATAAAGATGCCTGCCCTATAATGCAGACTCCCAAATATTTGGGAAGTTGTTCTTCTTTTCGCTTCACTTGCCATTCCTCTTGGCAGTCATCCGGCAAATTCAGGTTTTCAATTTCCATCGGCAACATGTCCAAATTCTCGATTCCATGTTGAATGTAAGAGATATCACTTACCATTTTAGCATTGCTGTAGCATTTTTTTGGTGCCTCTTAACAAACGCGTTCTCTATTTTTGGACTCCAAGGTATCGGAAGCTGGCTCTGGATGGCCAAATGATCCTCACCATCCCTACTGATGGCATTTTAAATTAGTTTTAAATTAAAACCTCATGCACCCTGTCAACATATGCTGTAGTTTAAGACCATACTGAACTCTTGTGTCTAGTGTACATAATATTGAATCGGATTTTTGGATATTTGTAAAACGGGGAACTATACATTATGTGCTTACGAATTGGTTCCTATATGAAAATTTATTGAAATATAAAAACTTTGGGTTTAAATAGGTTTTTTTATGATGTTAGAATATTTCAAATTAACATGGAATCCCATGATAGGAACTAAATGAACACAACCGGTTTAGTTTGTCGAAATTTGGTTGTAGAAATCATTAAATCATTTTGAACTTTTCATGTACATGTATTATGTTTTAAAGATAAATCATTTTGAACTTTTCATGTACATGTATTATGCTTTAAAGAAAAGATCCATTGTTTCCAAATTTTCATAATACATGTATAAGGTATTTTAAATTTACCCAGATGTACCTGGAAAAGGTACTGGAAAATGTAGCTGGGTTAAATGTAATCAGTTTTGTGAAACTTGCAATGTGTAGCATATAAATTTAGAGTCTTCATAACATAATTGCATTTTATTTTACAAAATTCATTAATTTTTTACCAAAATTCTGCGTATTCCCAAATAGCATTTTCAGGAATGTAAAATTTATTCACTTAAATGTTTCAAACATGTGTAGGTTATAATTTGATGCATTCATCAAAATTTCTAGAATGCCAATCAATGTTTCGTGTATTTGGCATGGCCAATCACTGTATCGTTTCCAGCACACGTGACTAAAATTAAGCCAATTCCGCTTTAAATATAGCTAGACTTTTATGTCCAATTTTACTAAATCAAAATGAGTGAACTTCTGTTTAATCAATGTTAAATGGATGTGCAAAATACTTTCTCAGGGTGTTTCTAAGTTATGGATGTTTAGAATAGCCAAGGGCTTCTACGGCACATATTTACATCCGAATAACTAAATTGAATCTGTGATTTATACCTCCTAGTGCATGGCTTTCATTTTTAATACACGTTGTTTCGTTTCGCATTTTTACGATCACTGTCAACCTTGTGGAGATTTTTTTTAATGAAGCCGTAACTTAAATGTACGTTAGGAGGAGCTCTTTGTCGGTATAAGATCAGGGTTTTATAACGAGCCATTAAATAAACAAGGAAAGACAAGCGGGATCGAAAAGAGCTTGCCTTTTACCTACATGTATCACGTCGTCGTGAAATTTTTATGAAAAATGTACATTTTGGCCAGTTTTATAGGTGACTTTAAACAGGAATCCTACATGTTTACTTAACCACAAATGCATATAGGAACGCTATTGAAAAGGATGAAATCCAGTCTGAAAAAATGTGCTTTTGGATGAACATTATTGCTTACTTTCTTGAACACATTTAAATTATGCATTAAAAGTATGTAATGCAAAACTTTTGACCAATATATCACAAAAAACACATTTTACTTTAAATATCCAACATTGCATGAATGGCGAGGACCTGATATCGGCAAATTTCTGTGTAGAAGGGCCGTATTGGTAATGTTTTTGGATCTTGTGGCCATTTTGAAATTTTCTTAGACATTGTGGCCATATTTGAAATGTTTTTAGATATTATATGACCAGGTTGAAAATCTTCAATCTTGCTGCTATATTGAAAATGTTCTTTGATCTTGTGGGCATATTAGAATTATACTTAGATCTTGGGCCTGGACCGAGTATTAAAGATGTTCTTAAATCTTGTTCCTATATTGAAAATGCTATTAAATGTTGTGGCCCATATTGAAAATATTCTTGAATATTGTTTCCATATTGGAAATATTCTTAGATCTTGTGACAATATTTGAAATGTTTTTAGATATTATGACCATGTTGAAAATCTTCTTAAATCTTGCTGCTATATTGAAAATGCTCTTAGATCTTGTGGGCATATTAAAGATCTTCCTGGATCGAGAATTAAACATGTTCTTAAATCTTGTTCCTATATTAAAACTATTATTAGATTTAGTGGCATTTTGAAAATCTTCTTGAATATTGTTTCCATATTGGAAATATTCGTAGATCTTGTGGCCATATTGAAGATCTTCCTTGGACCGAGTATTGAAAATGTTCTTGAAATGTTCTTGAAAATCTTAAATCTTGTTTCCATATTGTAAATGATCATAGATATTGCAGTGGCATTTTGGAAATGTTCTTTGCTCTTGTAGCCATATTTCAAATATTTCTCAGTATATAGGCCTACAAAATGATAGTGCTGAATTGCTAAATTTCAAAAAACGTGTACCTAAAAGTCACGTTTGGAAGACTTCGTTGTAATTTAAGTTTCGATCCAATTGTTTTTCTGCGTTAACCTGCCTTCTGGTGCACGCTACATAAGTAAAACGTCAAAAATAGCAGAGAATCCCATCCGTCTTATTACCGGTGCAAATGGTAGTGATTAAGGGTGGACCTTTTTGGGTGGCCTCCCCAACCCTCAGCCTGCCTAAGGGCCAGAAAAAAAAAGCGCCAAATCCCCGGGGACAAGCAACCCTATGGGCCGGACTGCCGCACCCCGGGAGAAAAATGAGTTTGGTTTTCATAATTCGGGTGGACCGACCAAGATCTCCTCCTCGGAGGCGTGGCCATGTCCATCAGTCCGACAGCAGACTTCATTATCCGGCAATTAGGAAGGGCAAGGCAGTCATCAAGCCAACGGTGGAGACCCTCATTACTCATGGCGAGGGGACCCTATACTCGATAGGGATGAAATTGAATCAACTTTGTCTTATTAATGATACATAACCGAATGCATCTACCTTTTGCCTGGGACCACCCTTGAGACAGTTACATATTTTACTGGAGACAGACCAAGATGGATTTGGGAGCCAATGTGAATGTCCCTGGAAAACGGATGTTGTGCCTTGATCCGTGGTCCTGGAGCCCCATAAATTGCACGGGATTGCATCCATCCCTCTCCCACACCAATTAGACGTGACGTTTGTTTATGTCTCAGCTTGCAGTGGCTATATAGCAAATCGAGGAAATGTTTGGCAAACTTATCTCCTGGAGACAGTTTTAGACATTTTGTTTAAATGTAAAGTTTTATAATTGCGGTAATGGGGAAGGCAGTGTCTGGAGGTGCTCATCCATGGTTCGCACTTGCTCCCTTTCTAGAAAAAGTGTTCATGTTATGAGAACAGGTTGTGGACCTCTTGGGGCACCCATCATTCTTGAATTGTCAACCCAAATAAGGACTCCAATAATTTTTTTTAACGTTTGAATTGGCGAATTGGTTGTGGCATGTTTGGAGATGCTATGGCTGTCTGGGACCCAGATTTCAATGAGGCAAGTACAGTAGAACCTGTCTAAAATAATCCTGTGTCAAAAAATAACCTCTCTAAAATAATAAAATATGCTGCTTCCGACTTGAGACTCGTGTATAAAATTATACACCTCCATAAAGTGACATTTAATAATTTGTATTGGTGCCAAGGATTTTTTAAGGGAATATCTACAATGAAATTTTAAAAAAATATATCTACATGGAATTAAAAAAATGCCAAACATGAATATAAAAACCGCAGGGAAATACAGGGCAATAACTATGCTGACTCATATGCATGTATAAGGATTGAAAAAAGCAGGGAAATTTCCTATTTTTCAGCTGTGTAAATAGTGTCGAACAATAGCTAGTGACTAATTAAAAATTTAAAAAAGGGAAATTCCCTATTTTGCAACTGTAAACATTATACATGTAGCATGTTTACAGATGAACCTGTCTAAAATTACATTTTTTTCTGGTCCCAAAAGTATTATTTTAGGCAGGTTATAGTGTAAAAAAGGGAAATTCCCTATTTTGCAACTGTAAACATTATAGCATGTTTACAGATGGACCTGTCTGAAATTAATTTTTTTTCTGGTCCCAAGAGTATTATTTTAGACAAGTTATACTGTAATTTTTAAATTTTTTAAATTGTCCATATGGAAAGTGTTTGGACCCTCACTTGCAAAGAATTTTTTAAATCTTTTCATTTTCTGACTTGGGTTGTTTTTGTTTGTTTGTGGATGATCTGGATGCTCATTTTTTATTTTTGCTCTTGCAGGTACTGAACTTTTAAGTGTCCAACATGTGACAATTTTGTATGCTTTTTTTCTTCGATTTTAGGTCCTGAAGCTTTAAGGGCCACCAACGTTTTCTATTACCTGACTTACGAAGGCAGCGTGGAGCTGGAGAACATGCCAGACCCAGTAATGAGAGAGGTAAATCAATCATATTCAAAACACCTTGGCTCGTGATGCTGGAATGGGCATTTACAGGGATTTATTTTTCCGAAATAGGCCATCGAGAACCAAATTCGAAATTTTGGCCAGACCCCGTCCCAGTTGCTGATGGAACCTCATCCCCCAAGAAGTTCGGCTATGCACCTGGTAAGTAAACTAGCAATAGTAAGGACCACATAGCATTTATTTGCTGACAGCAGACTGCTGATTTGCATTTTTTAATCGTTTTTCATCCAATACCCAAATATTGGAGATGACGAATTACTTTTTCACAATTAGCAGCAGGTGAAACAAAGCTTAATGCTCAGGTGGTTTTTATGTAGATCGCATTTCAGGAATCGCATTTGCTGACTTCAGAATAATGGAAACTTACCAAAATAGCATTATTTATTAGAAACATACCGTGTTTATACTCGTGTAAGAGTAAAGAATGGGTGGGGCTATTACACGAAACATCATGTTGAAACTGTCTAATAATCTCCACTTTAATATTTTTATGTAGCACTAGTACGCCCCCTACCGCTATTTTATTTGCTTGATGAATAATAAGGGGAATCTCTTAAATACGCTATGCTAAACTATCATAAAATGTTAGGCGCGAGCACTTAGGGAATTTTCCTAACACCCGGGGTTTATTGGAGACCCGTAGTTCATTGGCAATTATGCTACTGAGCGACCTGGGGAAATATGCTTAAGGGTTGGGTGAGGCCCTTACACGAGTAAATACGGTAGCTTATGCTTTGTCTAAAATATTGTTTCGTCTGCACAGACGCCGATGATGTTCACTCCTATACCAGAAGACGTTTGTATGATTATGAAGTTTCTATCCAATTCTCCTGTTTGCCACATTTCCGCCAACACCTATTCACAGCTGCCAACGCCATCCGTGGTTACCATCACGTGCAATCAAAACTTTGCGGTAAACCGGTGGAATACAGGGTTCACGGGTAAGTTTATGACCGCCTAGCATCCTGCTGTTGATTTTTATTATTTGTCCACCGATAAAACTTACATTTGATTATTTATGGACTTTAAAAATTGTAAGCGCAATTACTGGAAAAGGTCCTTATAAGCTTTTTTTAAATCCTCGCACAATTAATTTTATAGGGAATCTTCCTTCCCCTGGTTATGCCGATAATGTCCAAGCACCACCACCTCAGCTACCTTTGGCAATGGATCCAGTCTTAGGTTTATATTTTTTTTCTTATTTTGCAAAATACGGCCAGCTTTTCAAGCATATGTGTCATGTTGTTCCTACCGAATGCATATTAAACCGCTCCCTTTTTTTCATATATTTTTACAGCGATTGCAAACGGAGCTCAACGGCGCCATCTCGGAGATAACTTCAGCCAGAAAATTCAGCTTCGCTCGAGTTGTTTCGTGACGACGGTAGACAGCAAGTTTATTTTGGCTTGCGGGTTTTGGGACAACAGCTTCCGGGTTTTCTCGACGGAAACTGGTGAGTCCGACAAAGCGAACATTATCATTAATTGTATGGGATAAAAGCTAACGCAGGGCACCGTTTACAGCCAAAATTGTCCAAATCGTATTCGGACACTACGGAGTGGTCACGTGCCTCGCACGCTCCGAATGCAACATAACGGCCGACTGCTACGTCGCGTCTGGATCGGAGGACTGCACCGTGCTTCTGTGGCACTGGAATGCAAAGACCCAGACCATTACGGGGGAAGGGGATGTCCCCACGCCTCGCGCAACGCTCACGGGTCACGAGCAAGAAGTCCTTTGCGTCGTCGTTTCGGCCGAATTGGGTTTAGTGGTCAGCGGTTCAAAAGGTAAACTATGATTTTGAGAACCGTTAATTTGGTGTTTCTCCATTTGTGGTCGCTAATTACAAAAAAACAATTGTTTTTATCGCAAAGATGGGCCTGTGCTGGTTCACACTACGAGCGGGGATCTTCTAAGAGCGTTGGATTCACCCGAATCGTTCATGAGTCCCAAGGCGTGCGCCCTGTCTCGCGAAGGCTTGATATTGATTAGTTACGATCGGGGCAACATTTGCACGTTCACGATTAACGGAAGGAGATTGAGACACGAGTCACATAACGATAACATTCAGGTTAGCCGAGACGGTGTCATCGCAAGGATCCGATATTGTTTTTCTGTCGATTAGGACATTTCAAACCTTTTTTTTTCTTTGGATACCAGTGCCTGATTTTAAGCCGTGATGGGGAATATCTAATGTCCGGAGGCGACAAAGGCATCGTTGAAGTTTGGCGGACTTTTAATCTCGCTCTTCTCTATGCTTTCCCATCTTGCGACAGCAGTGTGCGGTCGCTAGCTTTGTCGCACGATCAAAAGTAAATATTGCTTTATTAATAGAAAGATTGTGCAACACGTAAAACACTCTGTTTACGATTCCGTTTGAAAATATGTTTCGATTCCATTTCGAAAACGTAAGCCTGTATTGGGTTTGAGCAGCTAATCATTAGCGCCACCACTCGGGCGCATTTGTAAAACGGCGTTCAAATTAAAATTCAAAATGGCGTATCGTGTAGCAGAAGCGCCTCAAGTGGGTTGCATACCAGAATAAGCCTTTTTTTCTAGATTATTTTTTAATTTAATTTTGGAAACTGTTAGGAACAAATGGAATGTACGAGGACCTAGCATAAATATTCTATTATTTGTTTAATTTTTTTGTTTATGTACAGTATATGTATTTTCCATTTCATGAAAATATGTCTGTGAAGCTTATAATTGTAGACGGTCTGGTAAACTTTACGGACATATTTCCATGATATGGAATATACATATATTTAAACAAAAAATTTAAACAAATAATAGAATATTTATACAAGGTCCTCGTCCATTTCATTTGTTCCTATCAGTTTCCAAAATTAAATTTAAAAAAAATTTAGAAAAAGGCTTATTCTGGTATGCAATCCTCTTAAGTATAGCACCACAGCACATGCGTATTTCGGCGGAATCGTTTGCAAACGTTTGCCAGGCGAGTCGTTTTGATGCACGATAAGCGCGTCTGCTTGACGTGCACGTTTCCGACTCGCGAGGTCATGTTTCTTACTGCGCATTTGCAGTACGATACAAGACAGTGTTGTTGATAATGTGTCGTTGTACGACACGTTGCTCAGTCTTTCTAATTCCATCCTATTACGAACGATAAACAGTAGAAACATTGAAATGTGTATGTTTCTTACAGGTTCCTTCTTGCTGGTTTATCAAATGGATCCATTGTCGTTTTCTACATTGATTTCAACAGATGGCACCACGAGTTTCAACAGAGATATTAATTACGCCAGCTGTAAGCATCTTGCCGTTCGGCAAAAAGAGCAAGACAAGCTCCTCCTTTTTACGGCCCTGATTAATGCAATTTTTCAGGACTATTGTTTCGGGAACAAAAAACCAGATTACATCCATACCGTGACACTTAGGACGGGTTGTGCCAAATCCCGGTTGTTAAATCGAGGTTTGATGGCCACGTATCCACACCGGTGTGTTTGGTGCAACCCGCCATTATTGCAGTGATACAAAGGCCAATTTATCGACCTGATATTACGTCGTTTTCGCAAAATGCCAAACGAATAGCAAAGCGACGGGCGATAAAATTATAAATATGTGTAAATGGTAGCTTCTTTTAAAAAAAAATGCAGGTGGGTTGCTCGTGTCCCAAACACTTGCCAGTCATTTAGATATGAGCGCGGCTCGATAATGTATTTTTGACCTTACTGCTGATTAACTGTGCTAGCTCAATGATAGTTTTTAGGACTAAATCGGTCTCTTTGTACCCCCAGAACAGTTTTACTTGTATCTCTCCGCAGTACGGAACAAATTATTTCTGCATTTGAGCTCAGTGTTCCAGCCAGGGTTGCGTAGCGCTGCGGAAAAGTTTTGACGCATGCATTGTGCCTCGATTAGTTAAATGTCTTTTTATTTTGATCGAGCTACGATCCCGTTTAGTTAGACTGATTTTAGGAAATTAGGAAATGCCAGCAAGACTTAAAACTAGCCTATAGGCTTTAAAAAATGTTTGGCCAGTTTGAAATTAATCTTTAAATTTTTTCGTTATATTTGAAGCGTTTTTTATTTTTAAATTTAAAAATTTTAGAAAGTGATAAACCAAAATCTGTGAATAGCAAGATCCATAAGGTGCGCTACTTGGAGGGAGTGTTATTTGCAGGTTCAGCTTAAACGATGACTATACACACCTGTTCGCTACTTCCAGGTAGTGCGCTATATAGAGAGTCGCAATTTACAGGTTCTGGTTTATTGTAATCCATGTGTATTGGTTTGCTCTGCGGCAATTGGGACATGCATTAAAATCAATTCAAAATGTCCGGAAAAAATCCATGCATACGGACATTTCTTTTCTTCTAAAATTCTGAATGCCCCTTTTCTCTAAATGAAATCATGTGGCTAAAGTTCTGGGTCTAGTTTTGAGCAGACTTTATTGCGAAGGTTGTTTTAGGAGTGCTCATAACAAACTGAAAATTATTTTGGGAACAAAATTGTGTTACGGCCTTAAAGGTTCTACGACGAGCCCAGACTTATTTTAAGACTCTTCGCTAAATATGAGCTAAAATAAGCGTTTCAAAATGGGTCATTAATATTATACAATTTGTAGAAACAATACGGAGTTTTGTATAGCCAGCATTTGCGTTGCATATTTGTGACCACGGGCCGGTGGTCATGTGAAATTACTTAAAAGTTGTTACATTCCACGTTGATTAGCGCTAGTTTCTTTGGATAAACGCAGGATTAGGCCTTCTCGAGAAGGCATACATGA
Source organism: Xestoiulus laeticollis (assembly GCA_034698905.1). NCBI lineage: Eukaryota > Metazoa > Arthropoda > Diplopoda > Julida > Julidae > Xestoiulus > Xestoiulus laeticollis. The sequence goes on along the minus strand of JAQGCC010004267.1, from coordinate 448 downwards.
ATATGGAGAGACGAGCTGTAATAATATTAGTATCAGTCTACTCTATAACCATCTTAGAATTATTCAGAGAACAGAAATTTAAGTCTAGTCATTTGCTCACTATGGGAAAAAGAATCATTCGATTTTAATTTACAAAATTCAACCTTTGACCCGCTGATCGGGGATCTCGTTTTTAAAACTGTGCGAAACCTCTGGCAAAAAGTTCGGTACGAGTTTTGCTGCTTAACCGTTTTTTGGAACCGTCCAGCTCTCGATAGATAATTGTGGACTTTTGCCGAATTGCTGTCATTGCCATTGGGGTAATTTATAAAAAAAAACCCATTCATTGCTCACTTTTGGGGAGCTTTTATTTTTGATTTCAAGTACACATTCCCACCATAAGTCAGTTAATACTAGTTAGCGAGTCCATTTTTCCACTGTAAATAGATCTCAACAAGTTTTAGTGCCA
>JAQGCC010004266.1:0-13464 GCA_034698905.1 Xestoiulus laeticollis | reverse complement strand
TGTGAATTAACACGAAAAAGTTTTCTTGATCCACATCAGTTGATCTACATCAACGTTGGTGTGAAGAAGGTCTTATACATACTATATACTAGGCTTTCACCAGTTATTCTGTACCACTTTAAATCCAAATTGTTGAAATAGCACTGGCTTAAAAGAGTATATTATGTAATATAATTACAATGGGTGCTTTAATTTCAAGATCCTTAAAAGTAAGAAAATGGACTTATTCTTCATCATTTTTCCATGCTGCCTTATTAGGCTTTGCTCATTCATTTGAATGCAGTTTTGCAGCCTGCAGTATGCACATGCAAGACTTAATAAAACTCCAGATATATTCCAATATCAAGACAAAGAAACTCATTGGTTCCTTATCATTCAACATACATTATTTGTATACATGTAGACAATATGCATACACTCGATATGGATTAATGTATTCCTTTGTTCTGTTCATTTTGTTGAGTGCAACATGTTCTACCATAATGTGTATGCTCATTTCAGCTAGGCATTATGCCCATAGCTAAAAACTGTAATGGATTCTGCCAAATCCTATACTGTGGATTGACGTGGATTCGGTTTTTGTTCAAAATGTTGCTTACCATATGCAAATTACTTTATAATAAAAATCCATCTTAACGCTCGTTTTTCTCGCGCCATTATATGCATACAAATGTGCGATTTATGCAATGAATTTTGAAACTTTGAAAACGTGGGAAAAACTAAGTCTTCAAAAGATATTAAACTATTGTCTCATTAATGAGAGGTCAGGTAATTGATCACTTTCAGGATGCGCTCTAACCTCGTAGAAATAAGCCGGAAATCTACCTATAAAAACCGACGAAATTGTACAGGGCACGAACTTTTCAAACAGAGTATCTGTGGTAATCGTCTCGATACGCTGCTTCCATTAATCAGACTTTTATTACAAATTGCTTCGTTTTTTGCTGCACAAAGAAAATCGAAACTGAGTCGATGGCAGGAGCTGGAGAGAAATACATTCTAATATATACGATGCATATTTGTCATTTTCAGAAGTCCATTAAAGCCATTGGACATTTTGGTTTATAGCAGATTATGCGATATATAATATGGCATGAAGATGGAAGAGTGTGCAGTCCATCTGCTCCATCAGCAACATTAGTTATCTTCCCTCCGTATAATGAACCTTAGTAGTGATCGCGTATAAGCCTACGTAGTGATATGCACCAAATATGAAAAATGAAAGCATCGACTTTAAGACTGCTAATAAGATGACATCGGAATGTGTTATCTAAAACACCAATGCCGTACATGTAGTTTAATTCAAGCGTACACTTTTCCAACAGCTTTCATAGCCTGAGATTCCAGTAAAATCAGGTAGTGTATTGCGCGCGACCACCTCTACATAGTGACCACTTTTCCTAAATTAGTTTTAGGGCATATGTTTTCCTTCATACAAATTCTCTGAATAGTGACCACCTGCTTTATTGTGCAACTGTAAAGTGACCAGGGAGTGCCATCTTTTTTGCAACTTTTCCATTGACGATTAATGCACCTAATAAAGTGACCAACAATCTGCAATAGCAAGAATTTCAAGAAAATTGGAAGGGGAAAAGGGAAAATCCCCTAACGGGGAGTGACATACGAGTCATTTTTCTTCTTGCCCCCAAAAAAAAGTTGGGTTAAAATTCAACCCAATATTGAGTACTAGATGGACATACCAACATTGGGAATAATTTAAGTGTAACAACCAAATGTTGTGTTAAAACTACCCAATGTTAAGTCACAGTTATTAACACAGGTTACCCAACGTTGGGTAACATTTGGCTGTTACACTTCAATTGTTACAATTCAATACTGTTACAATTCAACCAAAAGTTAACCCAATGTTGGTATGTCCATATAGCACTCAATATTGAGTTGAATTTAATCCTAGCACTTCTCAAACGAACCAGCCAATCACATTTAAGCAAATAACCTATGTAATCTTTTACATTTTACATATATTCACAGTATAGTGCGCGTGCGATTAGCTTTATCTCAGTCCTTCATTTCATTTTTTAAATGACTGCAAGTTTTTGGGAAATATTTCTAAAAATAGTACCAGTTTCATCAAAAATGTACAATGAACTTCGATTAAAGGATTAAATTGAGCTTTTAAATCATTTGGAAACAACAGCTGAACAGTTTCAATTAAGTTAGCAAGAGCTGTGTGAACAACATTAAAAAAGAAAATTGAAGTACCGGTCACTAAATCGGATCAAAGAGGAAAATAAAAATGGATTAATGAGGAGGAAACAGGGCCTAACAGGACATTTCTACAATTATATTTTTGTATTTTATTACCATTCTCTGTATTGAGATCAACTGTATACAGTGACCAACTTTGCCATTTTTTTAATGTTCACCTTTTAGTATAGTTTTACTGTATTTTCATTAGTTATTTAAATACTATTTTTTAAATCTAAAAATAGCAAAATGAGGAAGATAGAAACATGAAATATAGTTTTGAACTGAAAGATCAAAATTAATCAATAAGTGATGGTTAATGAGTTTACTTACTAAAGAAATTTCCAAAGATTTTAATCTTGAGATTGCAACAGTGTTATGCTTTCGCAATTTGAATTTGCATCATTCAGCTTCTGCAGCCTTGAAACATCAGTGGGATTACTTTCATCATTCGTTATCTCTCTTTATAAAATTCATTTTGATGTCATCTTACTTTCTAGTTGACTTGAGAGGATTCTCAATTTATTTGTGATTTTCTGGATCACCCGGTATACATGTACACATACATGTATGTACCAAAACTATAAAAAGCAAAAAAAAAAAAAAAAAAAAAATGGAGAAATTGAAGGGGGTGGTAAATTTCCCAGAAAATGGAACCCAGTTTTCTGTAAAACGGAGGCACGAGGGTCTGTCCTGTGCTTGTAATTGATTACACGTTCCTTTTGGCATACCATAAATCTTTCGCAAATTGTGTTAAGTCATTTCAAATATGGCAATGGATTACACATTGCCAATGACAGGCATGTGTTTGCAAATGCGACATTGACTTCATTCCTACATAGACCAAGATCGCCATCGTTTATCTTCCAATATTCAAAAGCCAATATTAGTTATTCGAAAAATGGATACTTTATGTAAATACATGCATGAATGGCACCAAGTGTATATATAGGCTATGCAAGAATCCCCTGTGGGAGAACTGATGGGCACAATTTCGTTATTTATGGATGTTGGTGAATACTACAGGAAAGATTTCACTAAAGAGGTTTAAGATTGCGCCCACATTGAAGGATATAATATTTGTATACATATAAATATATGTGTGAAACATAAATCAAATATAAAATCATAAATAAATTCTAGTAAAATTAAATTGTGTAGGCCCTATATTAATTTTATACAATATTTTATAACTGTGAAAACATAATATGCGTATAGGTGTCATATAATATATTTATCATATTTTTTTTGTTTTCTGTGGGGACTCGATCCTGCAACTAACGATTCACGTCATAATGCATCGCTTTCTGGTGTTGTATTGATTCTCAAACTCAATATGACGTAAAATATCTATTTGGAACATTATACATTTTGTGCCAAAATAGTGCTTTTTGGTACATAAATTATAAATTTCTTCTCAACAATTCCATTTTCTAATATTGGTCATAATACTCTATGCATCACAATTTTTTTTTTACACCAGAAGTATAAAAAATGAATGCAAGTGTCGGTAATACATCAAGTAGCAAGTAAAGGATGTGCAAGATTTGGTTATAATTTAAAAATTCCCGTTCCAAAATAGGATTTAATATTTTCCTTTTCATTCTTTACTCCACCATGAAAAACTGCGCATCATATCCCCCACAACCCTCGTAACAATTTATTTCCACATTAAATTTATAGTCGCTCAACTCCCAATTTGCAGATCAGAACTAAATAATGTGTCTATGAATACACGCCTAACTGCTCGTCATAAATTTTAATTATTTTTCGTTTATCGCCAAGATGACAAGCCCAAACAAAACTTTCCTAAAGCAGCATGCATGACTCATGACCAATTCAAACTCTCATCTTCGCATATCTATATACATTATAGGTTCAAACTCACTACGCGAAAAATTGCTGATAAAACAATCGAACGCAACTCAGCACGCGTAGGGACATTTGAACTCAATCCAATATATTAGGTGGAGACGACGACAGCTATCGCCAGAAATGACTGCACATACATGTACATGTGTAGTGAACACATTCACGATACCATCGACATGCTATACATCAGTTGGCACCATGGCCATTTACATCCAGATATGCAAAAAACACCAAATAATGTCACTTTTTATTTCTATAACTCGACAATAATCCGATTTACAAAGATTGAAAGGATAGAAACTTTTACCATTAACTTTTACCAATTCAAATTGAAGTATAAATGAATAAATAATAATTGTGCTAAATGTATATTCTAAATATAAAATTGTTTATACAAATTCATATCAATTATAAAAAAATGGCCCCAATTGACGCACAAAGTGAACCCTAAGAAAAAAAAGGTGTTTGTGGAACCCAATAAAGTATTATCAACTATCAAAAATATAACACGTATATTTTGCATCATGAAGCACCTTTATGTATGAGCCTGTGCTCATGAACACCTGTTTAATCGAATGTGCAATATAAGCTTATATATTTCGGTATCTTTGAAACACCATTAAAAATTCTAAAAAACTAAAGTATTTCAGAACACTATATTGAAAGAACTTTTTCTTAGAGTTTATCTTAAAATGCAACAAAACTATATTTATTTTTTTAATTTTTTGATAATTCCATTAGCGAGGAAATAATATATGGCTTACATAACGTATGTACCATACACCTACTATACATAACAATCATATTGTTTTTTTGTTTTCTATTAGGACTCGTAGGTTATATTTACAAAAAAATTGAATATATTTATAAAAGAAAGTAATTATTTTTAATAAATTTGAAATATATCTAAATTTCAAATTTATTAATAATAACAGGAACTTTTATAACTTTTATGCCAAAATTGTTTCTGTATTCGGTATATAAATTAGATGCATTATTTTCTTTAGATTTGGGAAGTGTAATAAAATATTTTTAATTATTTCAGGTGCTACCTGTAATTGGCATTCACACATTCGATATTGATCTTGATCACATTGAAAACAAGCATATCTTCATGAGCTTGATGAGCTACATGATGCATTATGCCTAATCCACATCAAGGAAACAGTTTCATGAAACACGAAACAAAAGATTTCATGACAAAAAACGTTGCACGTGAAATATGTTTCGATATCTATCTGGAGCAGCATGTTTCATGAAACAATGTGTCCAAACCAATGCAACGACATTGAAACATTTTATGAAACAGTTTCAAGTTTCATGTTTCATGGAAATGTTTCTTTGGTGTGGACTAGGCATAATCACATCATCATATTTACAAATGTATACTGGACAACATGGAAATTATCCACTGGATTAAACACTACATTTCGATTAAGTATACAAGCGAAGATGTTTCTTGTGGTATGTGCATCAGTAATTGATAAGTTAGATAACACGGCGGAATACTGATAATTTTGAGAAAAATGCAACTCGTATAGCATCCATCCCATGTTTGCTTAGTTTCCAAACAACACTGACGCAAGTATTTTGAAAGTTAGCTTGCGCAGCGCTCCCTATTGGACTTAATTCCCATTTCGATTAATTAAGAGGTGGTCATGCGCCATTGGTTTCTGCATTCAGCGGTAAACAACAGAGCCGAAGACTGTTATTTGTGCGTCTCTGCAGTCCAGACATTATCATCTAATTTGGTTTAGCAGTTTAAACGTCTCATAAAAGTCCCCTTCGGAGTGACAAATGACGTCAAATCCCACGTCAGGAGACAAAGGCTCAGTCCCACTGCCCATAAATGCCAAATAAATGTCGCTGGCAAGGGCAATTAGCAAACACGAGGTCGCCGTTCCAGGGTCTCAGATGGATGTGGCTATTGGTCAAGGTATCCGCGTGAAGAGCAAGCACGCTCAACACCCCACTTCTAGCACCATTCGCAATTTATCTTCATAACTGCACTTAGGTTGTGACACGTTGGTCTTAGCAAAGCTTTTGGATATATGTAGATGCGTGAAACTATGGATTAGTTAAAATGTCCGGCTTAGCGTCGTCGGACTTTGCACGTTGCATGCTTCTTTTCGGCCGCCATCGTTAATGATATTTTATGATGGACATAACATAAAAGTGAAAAATGGAATAACGTCATGCTTGTACAATGTCGAAAATATTGCGCTTTTGAATGACATTGTCGATTACGGATATCTGCACCTTTGGGCAATTAGGCAACATAAGTTTGAAATTTGCATATAAGAGGCTATGAAAGGCTATATAAAACATAAAAAAATGTTTGAACATATACATGGTGAGAAATGATGGTAAAGCAGTATACATCATAAAGTTGCATTGAAATTGAAAACACGAGATAGTTCGAACCCGGGTATGTCTTAGGAATTTTGGTTAACCCTGGGTTTTTCTCACAAATAAAAACCCCAGAAAACAATAGAAAACTTCTCAGGGTATTTTAGTATACACATATTGTTATTTACTGTGTTAGCTTGAAAATAAAGAAAATGTAATCAGTTATAAGTTTTAATAAAGTTTCTATGCTTTCACAGACTTCATTCTCAGGTATGCTTGATCATGTGCTTTAAAGGAATTATTGACCTTTTTCCACTCCTAAAATCCATTCTAAATTGGAAATACAAGCTTGCACATATGGTGGTGCACATAGAAACATTCACGCTACATGTGATGCATAGAAATTGACTCGAATGCTTCAATTACCCCAATTGCAACTACTGAAACTTGCATAAAGAAGGTTCGGAAGAGGAAAATGTTGCCCCTAATGGCGGACAACTACACATACTCGGATGCAATAATGTAGCTGTACAACAGGGGCAAAGTATAAGGGGAGCTTTAATTGTCTTAAAACATTTAGCAAAACGAAAATATCGTAGGTTCTTAAATCTGTCTTATGAGATGTACAGGTATACATGTATGTTTTCCTTCATAATCATTCTCTGTATAGTGACCACTTGTATTCAGTGATAGAATGTGGTGATTTTTAGGTGGTCACCTTTAGCAGTTTTTAATTTATAAGTGTTTTATTGTTTTACCATATCCAAAATAGATGGAGCCAACTACAATATTCACTTATAAACGTATAAGAAACTACACTTAAGACCAAGAATGAGAACGAAAAATAATACCAAAGCAGTTTAAGACGGTCTTGCACAGGCTCATACAAAAAGGATGGTCTTACTGTCTAAAGACAAAGATCTATACTCATTGTGCACACGGGTAACTTTACTATAAAGGATACTTTTTATGCATTACTTTCTATTTTTTTTCTAAAATTTTACTATTGACATTTTTAACATAGTGCATGCATTCAGTTTATTTGGGGCACTGATTAATTGGACCAGCAGTTTATTTTGGAAATATAGTCAATAACGATATTCAATCGAGCGAACAATGAAAACTGTAGCGCTATATATCACATGAGTCCTAATTAACAGGAACTAATTGCAGCTTTTACCACATACTTTTTTATCCAGTATTAAAATATTATGAGTATAATTCAGCAGGTGGCCACGTTTAATATCCAATTCGGAAAAAGAATCATAGTTTCATCTGATATTGCTTTCGAACGTTTGAATCGAACTTAAATGTAATTACAATTGAACATACTGACGGTACTAAAATGGATAAATCCTATTCCGTTTAGTTTAGTATGTACATGTAGTGATATCTTACTCGTAAATATAGCTTCGCTTCTTTTATTTCTTCATCCACTTTTTACACAACCCTCTCTCTTCCTGTCTTTACATATACAGGCAATAATAAAATGGGCTGGTGTGTCATTCAATCAATATATGACGGACACATTCCCTCTATCAAAACTGCTGATGGTGAATTGATTGCCTGTCAAACTCAGAAAACATTTTTGCTATACTTTCACTTTTGCTGCATGACCCAAGCTACCCTCATTTATCATCGGTGAGCTCATAGAACAATTTTCTTACAGTGAGAAATGGCATTTATCCCGTAGGAGAAAAATAACTTCGAGAGTGCCTAAATCGCCATTCTTGGAATTTGATGATGCAAAATACCACGATGGTCAACATATAGACCTGCATTTACATGTAGATATAAGCAAATAGTTTGAATTTTAGTTTGTTTTGTTATATGATTTCTAGATTTGTGTTAAATTTGGATTAACAATAACATACATGCATATCATTTTCATAACTGAAAAACTTATAGCAAATTATTGTAGTTAAAAATTCAGACTTTATCAATAATTAGCAAAGTTTGGAAATGCAATTTGATTAATACGTTAAATCTGGTAAAATGTTGAAATATTTTAGATAACAATCTGAATGTAAAAAATCATAGCAAAAAACGTGTAAGCTGTTTTCATAAAACATTCTACTTCATTTATGTCAGACTGTTTTAAGATAATCTGGAATGAGAAACGTATATGTTTATAGATATTGCGTTGAATTACAAAAGGAAATGTACAAATGTTAAAATTATGCATTAACTACATTTAACGAATTTATGCCGCCACTATTCCGGTTTATTAATAAAACCGTGTCTGCATTTTATAAATGTTGAATATAATAAATTGAGGGGAAACATTAAAAAAGCTAGATTAGAACATTCCATGCATTTGTGTGGATTAGAAATTTGTTTTGTGTCTTGAGCATAAATCAATGCTTTAAATACTTAATTCACCTTGCCACTTTGTAAACATTAATTCATTGGCTAAGGGCTCCCCAAAAGAGATAAAAAAGAAGATTTAGAAAGATTATTCCCATTTCTCAAAGGTTGTTAAAGACATCAAATTTAAAATTTATTTATACTTAGAGGATAAATAGATTACAAACGAGTTGCTACATTAATGAGGTAGCTGGCTTTATCAATGTTTCGCGTTGCTCGAGTAATTTACATCCACAAGATATGAAGTTTAATATTTAAACAGTAATTGAATTTCTAATGAACCCAGTTTCTTTGTTGGCGTCGTTAATAATGTAGCCTTTATGAACTTTTAATTACTATTTTCTCACGAAATCAGAATGCGCAGCTTATACATGCATGCCATCATTAATATGTATCATCTTGGACAAAAAGACGAGGCAACGTTTGTTTTGGCTATCATAATTAGAGACATCAGATTTTTTTTTCTAACACCTGCAATAGAAGTACACGTACATGCATGAGTGCATGTAGAAGTTAATTTACAATAAATTACCTTTTAAATTGTAGTTCATATCCTAAACGAGTAGCCTACATGTAGACTTATAGATATTGGGGTACATGTAATTACATAATAAATCAGTTGGTTCGGTAATTTTAAAATTTTCAAACAGCTTTTTCTAAATTATTATTCCATATACAGTATATTTAGTCCCTATATATATTTATAGGCTACATTACATACGATAGTCTATAAAGTTTTATTTTAGATAGTAACCTCTACGAAATTGTGTAATAAAACTGTTATCTACACGTAAAGTTCCTACCTAGTGTAAATTCCTACTGAGGTTTTTATTTTCAGATATCAACCTCCTTTCCTCCCTCCTCCCCGTGCGATATATATATACCCGGGTAATTGTTTTCAATGGTTTTATTTGTTAGAAAAACCCGGGGTCAACCAAAATTCCTGAGACATACCCGGGGTTGACCAAAAGTCCTGAGACATACCCAAGGGTCAACCAAAATGAAACGAACCATGCAGGGGACATAATTTTCCGGGTATACATGTATCTCTCATATTGCACGGGATAATTTTGACATAATTTTGACGTCTGATGTAACCAGAAAATTTATTATAAAATATTTACATATATATTTAAAAACAAACTGACTGAAGCTCGTGTATGTTAATTGAAACTAGTGTTAACTGTTAATTAAAACAAATTAATTACAACAACATTTTTGAAAGGTATTACTAAATGAAAGTAGATTAATATCATTGGGCCTAGTATACAAACATTTCAGATATTTAGATGTGTGATTATGTCAGTTCGCAAGTTTTTAATTGTTGAATTGTCACGAACTTTCGTGTAGCCATATACAAGTAAAAAACGAACACTTGCAAACTTGAAAACTGCCACAGTTCTGCAGTCTTCTTTATATAGATACAGGACAAGCATGCACGTAGGCTACGGCAACAGTGCCAAAGCTGCTCCTGTATATTACAAACGCATCTGCGCTTGATATTACGGGTAATATGCGAGGTGCCATAAACAGCAATCGCTCAATGCCATTCTCGATATGCAAAAATAATGAGCCCAGCTTTGAAAGCAGCGTCGCAGTCTCAATCTTTTCGCGTGGATTGGCTGAAAAGCAGCACGTGGCCAACACCCGGTGTTGTGATGGAGTGGCAACGGAAGAAAGACGAGCAAGACAGAGTAAGGAATTTGCTGGAAGAAGTTTTCATTGAGTTTATCAATCATGAGTGCAGAAGCAGTGACTATGAAATTAGGCTAGAGCGCTCAGGCTGTCACATGACAATGCCAAGTTATCTCATACGGATGGCTTTTGTCACGAGGCGTGACACTCTCACTGGCAAAGAAGGAATGCATGTCCTGACAAAGATGAATGAGGCGAACAGGCTGGGTGACACATTCGGTAGCGTCCTGCTCTCAACTTCCATCTACAATCTTCTTTATGAGAATCATAATAACCTCATGTATCAAAATGTCAATTATGGCAAGAGCAAAAGGAGAGAAGCAAAAATAAAAAAAAAACCTCGGCTGGCTTGTTGCGAAGGCGCTGCCACCATCAGTGCGAGGAGATAGATTGGTATACATCAAGAACGCGGATGAATGGTGGAAAAAGTAATACACCGAGCCATATAGGTGTTGGAGAATAATTCCTTTAGCACAGGCCTGCCCCCTGAAAAAGCACTCAGTATTAAAATGGCAGGCCAAGTAACGAGAAGCAAGTTGACGCATCGGGATGCATCAGGAATGATGGACCAATTCCGAGGCAAATGCATTTTTTCCATCAAAACTAAATTTAAACTTGTGGATGCATAAATAAGGAGCGTACCAATCACACTAAATTACAATAGACAACATCTACTGTTATTTATGAAGAAGGAGCAAGGAGATGCAGTGATGTTCTTTTGGTTAAGCAACGTGAGCATATCTCACTTGCAGTGTTCAAACATGGAATGAAGATCAAAAATCACAGATCAAATTAAGGCACTGGATATTTCAAGAGTTCCCTGAATAAAAATTGTGAAGGCAAATTTAGTCACATGTAATTTTTAAAAAAATGCGTAGGATGACCCAGAATTATCTTGTTGAATTTTGAGCATTTACTTAGTTTCCTTTCAGATGGGAAGGATCAGGAGGGAAAATATTAATGTGGAGTTTCATTTAAAAACAGGGCCTATAGCTTATATCCGAAGTAACCATCGTCATTATTTAATCAAATGGAAGCCTATAAGTGGGTACATCAGACCAAGAATTTAACGGGCTTCTTCGACATACTTTCCATTTGAATGGAATCGAATGTTTGGACAAATTAATTCCTTGATATACCGTAACTAAGTTAAAAACAATCGTCCACTAAGACATTTGGAAAAAGAAACTTGTATGTATTCTTGTGATGGATTAAAGCGGTCTTGTGACACATCGGAAAACTCAAGTAATTCGGCTTGAAAATAAATCAGAATAACTTGAATTTGAAAAAAAATAACTTATACAAAGATATACACATTTCCATGCAAGGCATCCTTACAAAATCAAGTAGGTAGCCGGCCTTTTGACAAAACTTCATGTAAAAAAATTACAAAGCAGCAGTTAAACTCAAAAATGCAACAGAATTAAGTTATTCTTCGCTTTTTGCATGCATAGGCTACTTAAATATCCAACAATACACTAGCTTTATGGATCAATAAATCAACTGTATATTTTTTCATTTTAATTAAAAATTTGAAAACGCTATTATTGAGTTTTGCGCAGAATGTAGGTATTAATGAAGAAGTTTATCCGAGTACTGGACCACTCATCAAACATTCTGTAAGTAAATTTGCCCATGTTTGTACATGTACAGGTCCTGTTTGAAATTGGTGACAAAGATGCATATTCAGTTTATCGTTGGAAATGGAATATCGACGATGCTAGTTGTACCTATAATGTTAGGTACCTAATGTTATGCTGAGATAATGTTAGTACGCCAGCACATTGCGCTGCCTTCTGTGCCCCATCCATAACTCAGGCGCAAAAGAGCTACTGCGCCAATGTACTTGCCGTATATATCTTCAATCGGATGAAACATGGCGCTGGCAAAGCCTTTTTATCTGCCATTACACTAAGTGACTTTCTGCTCCAGTGAGAAGACGACCAGTTGTTGGGAAAACAGTTTGGCTTGAGTGCTTTAATGTAGATCACAAATCATTGGGAAGCGCTTGTTTTCCCATTGTTGCTAGATTATCATCGACTTGCTTACAGCAAATTCATGGGATGACACGAGTGAGAGAAAAAGAGAGAAAAAAAAAAGATGGCTGTCGCCAAAGCTTCTTGTATGACACGCTCGATAGCCACCTTTAATTTGCTGTCCAACACTGGCTGACGACCCGAGTTGACCAACAGATCAATCTAAAGGCTACACAAGAGCCCCTGTCAAGTCCTCAATAAAGCATGCACTGTAGAAAATATTACAGAAACTTGGGAGTTTTTCTTGAATCGTGCTATTCCTGTAAAGGTAACCAAACTGTATTTGGGCTTGACATTCTTCCATATACAGGGTGGTCCAGCTAATACCGATCCTAGAAATATATTCCAAACGAAGAAGTTATTAAAAAATGTAAACAGATAAAAGTTATTTGTTTGAAGGGGGAAGGCGAATAATGTTTGTTCTGCCGCAATTGGCCAATGTCTTCAAGGTCATTGCAAGGTCAACTTTGTTTTTTCTTAATACAAACCCATACATTTTATCACTGATTTTGAATTTGTGCATTAAAACAAGTTACATTTGCTTCAAGCATTATTTTCATGAGACCAATATTTGCAAAGTTATGGGGTAATAACAAATTAGAATGTTAAAATTAATGCATTTACATAATCAATGAGGAATTAAACTTCATTTAACCTGAATGTTCACTGAATTCAGTTTACATTGAACTTGACCACATGTCAAGTAATGTAATGCAATGTATGAGGAAAGTCATTGTATTTTTGGTATTAATACCACGGATTCTTTTGAATGGTTATCACTTCTGCTTTGGTGTCCTAGACAATTCCACTAGCACACTTTTACATTGGAATGTGGACACATTGCAAGGGTCGTGGTTACTACTGATTTTATGACATTGCAGTACATGCAAATTACCCCATAACTTTGCAAATATTGGTCTCATGAAAATAATGCTTG
>JAQGCC010004265.1:0-13469 GCA_034698905.1 Xestoiulus laeticollis | reverse complement strand
ATTTGAATGTTTAATTTATGCAAAACTAAATTAAAACAAATATAAATAGGCAATTGGCACATTCAAATGGGCCCCAGCCATGCTGTTTAAAAGTGCCCCACATTGCATCTCAAGGCTTAGTGCTTTCAATGTCCATGTGGAAGTGTAATATCTTAAATGCTGACCTATCCATAAAATAGGCCATGAAAAGAACTAAATATATAGATATCATTGAAACCAATCCTTGTTAGAAATAGACCTCTGTATAATATTGCGAACTTCATATTGAAAAATTAGTTTACCTATCAAAAAATATGAAATCCAGCAGAACTTTGTGTGCAGGCTTTCCACCAATTTGAAACTACATCCCAAAATGTAGTTTCCTTTTAATTTCCTTTTAAAGAAAAATTGTCTACAATAATCTTAATGTTCAAATGTGCCCCACTCTCCCCTATGATATTAACACACATTTGAAAAATTTTCTTGGTCTTTTAGTGAATTCTTCTTATACACTTTATCCCCTGTATGGTACAGTGCTGTAACAGCAACTGTGGGACTCATCATCGGAATGACAATATCTTTAATTACAGGTAATTATAGTCGCTTCAAGTTTCAAAACACCTCGATCAAATACCTCAACTTCTAACATTTATCATTATCAAGGTATCCAAGACCCCGAAGAATTGGATCCAAGGCTAATATCACCAGCAGTTGAAGCATTCTGCCGAGGAATGCCAGAAAAAATCCGTCATTTTCTTCGTTACAAATCAGAGAAAGTAAGAGCCAGAATGTGGACAACGCAGGTAAATACGATAATTGAGCTCGAATATCCTTATACATTATATTCCTCCATTCATAATCCAATCTTCTCAAATGTGTGCACATATTTCTACAGAATGGCAATTACAGCAAAAATGTAAAGAACTCTGAAGAGTTAGCAAAGATGACAGCGCCAGTAAAAGATGAGGACTAATAAATCATTTAAAAGTCTTTTCATTTTAATCAAGAATTGGACACCTATATGAAATATTGTACAGTGCAATTAATCACAGGGCAAGAATCAGCATTAAATCAAGTTTGCAATTCGATAAATCAAGACAAATTTCCTGTACATGATTTTAAATAAAATTAGATTTCTAAAGCTGGATTTTTTGTAGCACAAATAAATACAGTACAGTGTACATTATATTGTATATAATAACGAAAATGTACATGTACTATAGTACATGTATGTACAGTTGCTGAATTAGGCCTAGTATTAAGTTTCAAGATTTGCCTGGATTGAAAAATAAGTAATGTACATGTAAATGGCTGCAATTGCTTTAGACAATTTTAGATTATACATGTACATTGTACATTACCTTCTAAGGGCCGGTTGTACTATCAAAGGTTAAGAATAACCTGGGGTTAACCTGCTTTATAACACTAGGTTAATCCACCCTTGCATTGCACAAGCGTGGGTTAGGGAAGAATTTAGCGAAAGGTTAACCCAGCGAGTAGGCAGGGTTATCCTCAGGTTAATATTCTAGAATTATATGGCGGCCATTTTGTTTTCTGCATGTTGGAACATGGGTGCTATAAGCCTATAACCCTGGGTTGTTTTATCAAGAGTTAATTATTGCAACACCTACAGCTAACCTGGAAGTTAACCAGGAGTTACATTTTAACCCGAGGTTAGTAAACCTTAAATTTTCACCTCAGTTGGTGCAACCGGCCCTAAAGTAGGCCAAGTTATGCTTTTGAATTTTGATTGGTTATTGACATAATATAAACTGCAATATCTTCTATTGCATTTCTAGATGGGGTTGCAGTGGTTTTTAAGTAGGAAACTTCCACTTAACCTTTTTTTTGGCTTGCATTGGGTCATACAATAAAAATTACGATTAATAGAACACCCATATCAAAACAGCACACTTTTGACGCAACATCCCATACTGTCTATTAAAAATGTAAAATTAATGAGACGTTTTCGAAATCAGAAATTCTGGGATTGTGTATTCAAAATTGGTTCCAAGGTCGGATCAAGTCTCAATTCCAGCAATTCCATGGTTTACAACAAAAGGAGACAAAATTCCAAGCAAAAAATTCGATGCATCATGAAATTTCCTTGATAAATTCACAAAATTCTCCACAATATTTAAATTACGATTACAACTGAACAAATGTACATTATCAGTCATCTGTTAGTCAAGTCTAAGCAATTTAATCAAACATGGGTTTCTCGTTAATTTCATTAATTAAAATGTCAATCAACTAATCCTGGCCGTTGAGATACAGTACATGTACAGTTTAACCAATAAATCTAGGACAGCAAATCTGGGTAAGAGACATCTGACAGGCATTACCGAAGTAAAATATGGTTGAACTCAATTTTAATTACCCAAGAACTTACCCAAGCTAAAATCAATATTTCATATTATAATATATACCCAGAGAATTTTTTTCTATTGATTTCTGGGGGTTTTATTTGTGAGAAAAAACCCGGGGTCAACCAAAAGTCCTAAGACATACCCGGGGTCGACCAAAACTCTTGAGACATACCCGGGGCAACCAAAATTCATGATACATACCCAAGGGTCAACCTAAATGAAACGAACCAAGGGGAAAAAAATTCTTCGGGTATATACTTAGTATAATGTATATATATCTCATATTGCACGGGGGGTCGGTATATACATGTACACTGTACATATACTAGTATCTGGAAATACACTCGGAAGGGACTGAGGTCAAAGTTGCTTCTGAGTGTAACTTCCAACTGAAGGTTTTTGTTTTCAGATATCAACCTCTCCCCCCCATGCGATATACATGAACATGTACTAGTATACTAGTACAGTATACATGTACATGTACTTAATAACATTTTAACATTAAATTGGCGTGGCGCAAATTTCTGAAATCACGATAATGGAGGATTGGGGTAGGGGAGAGTGTGGCACATTCGAACATTAAGATTATTGTAGACAGTCTTTCTTTAAAATGAATTCCAAAAGTGTGACTATGTGGCAAGCACCAAAACTACATGTTGGAATGTACATGTAGTTTCAAGTTGGTGGAATGCCTGCACACAAAGTTCTGCTAGATTTCATGTTTTTTCGACAGGTAAAGTAATTTTTTAAATATGAAGTTCGCAATATTTATAAGAGGGTCTATTTCTAACAAGGATTGGTTACAGCGATACCTATATTTAGCTCTTTTCATGGCCTATTTTATGGATAGGTCAGCATTTAAGATATTACACTTCCACGTAGTCATTTAAAGCACTAAGCCTTGTGATGCAATGTGGGGCACTTTTAAACCGCATGACTGGGGCACATTAATTTGAATGTGCCAATTACCTATTTATATTTGTTTTCATTTAGCTTTGCATAAATTAAACATTCAAATAGTTTAAACTGCTCATGGTGGCCTCTTTTTCAGAATAGTCTAATTATATTGCGATTGGACAGAGCCAAAAAGCTTTGGTTTTAACCTAGACAAATAAGAAGTACGTTAAAATAATTCAATTTGTGCTCAATTACCATGTTTCAATAAACAATGTGTTCAAATATGTTAAGGTGTTTATTTTTCAGTTTTAATTAAATTTAGTGTAACTGTGCAAATCTGCTCTATCATGGGGCTGATTTGAACAATTTTCAAAAAAATTTCAATAGATTTAAAACACTGTAACAATTCAATTAAGATTTTTGCAATAATATGAGAATTAGAGATAAACATAAACTAACCAACTATAGTGTTGGAAATTAAAAGACACACAATTAAACAGCTGGAAAAAAATATTTCCAAAAAATTATGACAGGTGCCACCAACCTGTGTTTAATTGGTTATTGAACTTTATTGTACATGTAGGTCAAATTAATTAAATATAAGATGGGCAATACTCGTCATTTTACTTTTATAAGCATTAAAATAATTTGTGTTTGGGGAAACCGGTCATTGGTATTACTCTGCCATTGTATTAGGGGGTTAGGGGGTGTAAAAATTAAGTGAATTCAGAACGCAATCACTTGATGATTAGCATCAATAACGGATGGCACACATGTACACGCACATTTACAATAGCACGTTTAAAGGAATGAACAGAACACAGGATGCAATAAATGGAAGATTTAATTCAATTCATCTTGCGGCTTAAATCAGTTAGCAAGGTTGCTCGCATTGCATTTTATAATGGAGGCTAACGATAAAATCCCCAGAAAACAATTGATTATTGCCATGACAAGCAAAATGTACAAATGACTCGATAATCGTTGAATTTAAAGCGAGCGTTTAATTCTTATATTATAGTCAGAGAAAGACATTGAATTGGCCACTTGATGGTAAAAGTCATGTCAACGTTTGACTCTTCAATATCTAGGTCGTAATATAGACCTGGCTTCGATTGAACACCAGTGTTTTCCATAGGTTCTGCTGGATAAATTATCAAGATGAGTGCTCCATCGGCTACCTTAGATACTTGGGACTATGTAACCATGACTCTGATGGTGACATTTACCACAATAGTGGCCTTCTACCACGTTTTTAAAGTGAAAAAGTCAAGCACCACTACAGAGTTTTTAGTTTTTGGAAAAGAGATTGGATTCGTCCCTGTGGTTTTATCCACAGTGGCCACAGCAATATCTCCAACGTCTATGCAAGGCTATCCCCTGGAAATCTACATGACTGGGATCCAGTTTGTATTTCTCAGTGCTGCTCAATTTCTTGGAATTGGATTTTTCGCGGTCATGTATTTGCCAGTATACTACAACATCGGAATAAGTAGCATCTTTCAGGTGCAGTATTGCAAAAGTATAAAATTCTACTTTCAGGTAGGATGTCTTGACTAAATTAACTGTTTTTTTACATCCAAATCTCTAGTATTTGGAATTCAGATTCAACAGGACAGTGCGCATGATGGCATCCATCATAAACACTATCATGACAGTAAGCCATGCATGTTCAACATAATATGTTAGTAACGTTATGCACTTTTATAAGTTTATCCCATTCTATTCTTTTAGATATTTTTTACAGCTTGTATTATATATGCACCGGCTCTTTCTCTAAACCAAGGCAAGTTATTTAATGGTTATAAGTAAGCATAGTTATATAAGGCTGAACTAACTTCATCCCCCCCCTTTCCTATGGGGAAATTTCTTGATGAGCCCAGCGTCATTCCTAATTAAAATTATGGGAAAAAAAATTGGTAAAAATTCTGTTTTCAAAGATTAGTGTACAGAGACTATGTTTTTTATGAAAATGTTTGGTTATTTTTAAAATTAATAAGATTTTTTTTCAATTTCGCAGGTATTTTGCATGGTCTTGCTGCCACCTGGTGTCAGCTACCTGCAAATTATCGTCGCGTTTCGAAAATTTATTGATTACTTGCTTAATATTAAAGAGACGTTAATATAAATGTATCTGTGCCCTAGCTGGATAAATAATTCATGCTTGAAAATTAAAATACACACCTTAACTTGCATAATTAATTTGCTGATCTCGTAACATTCCGAATATAATTTTAATTTGGTAAAGCATGCTTGTTAAAATTAACTGGCTATTACCAATTATGAAAAGTTTCAACATTACTTTTTGTTCGAAAGTCTTGTGAGAGAAAATAAATTTAAATACCACAAATTTAATCATCAATAACTAAATTAAATCACAACTATGTTCTTATAGTAACTGGACTGAGCTTGTGGGGATCTGTTATTTCAATTGGGGTAGTTTGCATCATTTACACAGCCCTGGTAAGGAATATCATCTTGCACAATAATTTAATGATAGAATATAAACTATCAAAAGTCAACCAAATTAGCCATAAGTTCAAGTCACAGGATAACATCGTATATGCAAAAATTCTCACCATTTTTAGGGTGGCATCAAAGCAGTAATATGGGCAGACGCAATGCAGTTAATTGTAATTTTGGTCGCCATGTTTGTTGTGTTAATCAAAGGTTCCTATGATGTTGGTGGATTTCAAACAATTTGGAATCGAGCCAAAGAAGGAGAACGACTAAACATTTAGTAAGAATTCTATTGATTGAACATTGAATTAAATATTATAATAAAACGAAAAACGTTTGGCTCCACAGCTAATGTAGGGGTCCTACATTTATGGTTAGTTATTATGTTTGGATTAAAATTAGCAAATTGCATAGTTATTTCGATAATAATATTCGTAATGATAAGGCATCTAATTTCTACTTGCTTTATATGTATTTAGTTTTTCTCAGAGTGAATACGCCAGAGATACCATTTGGACTTATCTAGTTGGTGGAGTGTTCTATGGATTGAATAGCTTAGTTGCAAACCAAATGTTCGTGCAACGGTTTTTATCAAATCCGAATTTAGTCAAAGCCCGATTGTAAGTTGAAATAACGTATTTATAGTAATTTACGCTACGAATTTTAACAATTATTACTGATGATAAAAAGCCGATTCACATACTACATTAGGCTCCTTCAAGCGAGCGCTGTTAAGCACAAGTCAGCAACGCTTTCCCGCGTAATTAGATGTGCGCATGCGTCGTTCATGCGCGTATCTAATTACGTGGGAAAAGCGTTGCCGAATTTTGCTTAACAGCGTTTGCGTGAAGAATGTTATGAAAAATCATCAAAACATTTTTACAAGAGATAAAATTATTAATCGTACTACTTAAATTAATACTTATTATTATTTAATCACAATTTATTTTTAGGAACTACATATGCCGTTTAATTTATAATGAATATACATGTAATCAGGGTGGCCACAACATTTTTAATCTCCTTTATCTTTCCCTGACTAAAATCCAAAATTCCCTGACCAAAAACTTACTCGCGAATGCATATCCAATTTTTTTTGTCTAATTAAAAATAAAATAACAATTGCAATTAGAAGCATGGCATAACATTAGATTTTGCTACAAATCTAGCTGTATTAAAAAATGTTTCCCAGGAAGGGAAAGTAAATTTGATTAAGGAATTTGTTGAATTTTATCAAACAAATTTCAAAGAATAAAAAACCCAGTATTATCAACCTCAACATAACTGCTGCTTGTAACACAGGCATTTTGCTTTTTTTTTGGTTAAATTTCCCTAACAACTCACAAATTTCTTTGACATTTCCCTGACTTCCATGACAGCATCTATTTTCCCTGACTTATCCCTCTGTTATTTGGATCTTTTAATTATTTCATAAATTTCTATTTATGCTAAAATAGTAATAACCATATAACTTTTACACGACTCTTATTCGCCATGTATAATTTCTCTATCAAAACAAAGGTCAATGTGGTTAACTGCAATAATTGGAAAAGGGTTGATTATATTCTACGCAATAATTGGGCTTGCAATGTATGCAAAATTCTATGATTGCGATCCTAAATTAAGTGGAACAGTGGAATCCAGGGATCAAGTAAGTTTAAGATTTGGAAAGCAAATGCTTCCCTGATGTCAATCATTGCTGTACATGTATAACGTGTTCTTGTAGTTTAATAGCAACCAACATTTTCACTTTTAAGCTTGTGAGTTTATTTGCTGTTGAAACTCTGCAATTCATCAAAGGCTTTCCAGGAATTTTTGTGGCAGGGATTTTATGTGCAACATTAAGGTATTTTTGATTGGTGCTTATAAATTGACAGAAAAGAACACCTGAATAGATTTTAAAGACTAATGGATTAAGTCCATGCACATTTCTATAGAATTTTTATTTCATTTCAGAAATATATAGTATATAAAATCAGTTTTTGTCACATACATGTATTTCCCATGTTTAATTCAGGGATATTTCAATCTCATTACAGTACTTTATCGTCCATTTTGAACGCCTTGTCTACTATAACATTAACAGACTACATCAAGCCTTTCTATCCTGAAATGTCAGACCAAACATCAATGAAAGTTTCCAAAATTTTAGGTAAACAATGCATTTGCAACTCTAAAAAAATTGCTACATTATTGTTAGAATAAAAATAATTAAAGCACATTTTTTCATTGTAGCGGCAGCCTATGGAGTTCTATGCATTGCGTGTGTTGCATTGACTGCAAATATGGGTGGCATTGTTAGGGTAAACAAATTGCAGTTTATCATTGTGCATGAACTTCAAAATGCTTTTTTTATATAAATTCAATTCTATCTCTAGACAATCTTCACAGTGGGAGGTGCTATAGGAGGTCCGATGTTTGCAGTATTTACACTAGGAGTCCTTGTCCCATGGGCCAATTCAACGGTTAGTAACACCAACAAGAATGACTTTTTCGTAAAATACACATTATACAGGGTGGATTAAAAGTCTGTATCTTATCGATTTTGCTTCAAAGGGAGTGAATAGTAATGTGCCTGTCGCTATCCAATGGTGATGTCCAGCGTGACCTTTAGGGTCATCTTCAAGGCCATCTAATTTGTAACCTTTAAAAGGTTGATGATAGAACAAAACGTCTAATTAGAAAGTTGTAGGGCATGGCCAACTTAGTCATAATGCAATTGTAAAACATATGATAATAATAGCCGTGTAAGAGGAGATTTCACTTACAAAATGTCAACATGCCCCTGAATGTTGCAATGTTGCACTTGAAAGCAACAATACAAGTAAGTATTGCTGGTGAGCAATATTCAGGGGCATATTGACATTTTGTAAGTGAAATCTCTTCTTACACAGCTATTATTATCCTACATTTTACAATGCATTATGACTTATTTGGCTATGCCCTGCAAGTCATAATGCATTGTAAAACATATGATAATAATAGCCGTGTAAGAGGAGATTTCACTTACAAAATGTCAACATACCCCTGAATGTTGCAATACTGCACTTGAAAGCAACAATACAAGTAAGTATTGCTGGTGAGCAATATTCAGGGGCATATTGACATTTTGTAAGTGAAATCTCTTCTTACACAGCTAATATTATCCTACATTTTACAATGCATTATGACTTATTTTAGGGTCATCTAATTTGTAACCCGTTTAAGGGTTACAAATTAGATGACCCTAAAGGTGACGTTTGACGTCAACATTGGGTAGTGCCAGGGTACATTACTATTCACTCCCATTAGCAGAATGTTGATATCGGCCATTACTTTGAAGCAAAATCGATAAGATGATTTTTCTTCCACCCTGTATATAATTTTTTTGGAGAATGCTAATCATGGATCCCCCAGAAATTAGTTAGTATATTATTGAAGAATAGAAAAATCCACTAAAATGATTGCTATAACATCATTAAGTTTTACGATTTTTCATCACTTTCTTGTACAGGGTGCCATCTGTGGCTTTGTAGCTGGAATTCTGTTTGGAGGATGGGCTGCCATAGGGTCCTTACTTTACAAAGGCCCTTCTTTGCATGCCCCTCTATCATCGGCTGGATGCAATATCACATCTCTTGTCATAGCCAATTTCACATCTCAGGACAAGACAATTTTGCAAACAACAATAATGCCAGAAGTATGGAATGCAACTTATGGTGGAGATACCCAACAGGTGCTTGGCATGCCACCAGAAAGGTAAGAAGCAAAAATATCTGACAAATACGGTACTTTATATTTATGGACAGAATTTTTTTTTGTGATAAACCATCGCCTATGCAAAATATTATTAATAGAATATTGCATACTATGATATACTGTTGTTTTTTCAGTGCGTTTTTCCTGTACACAATTTCTCCACTATGGTACACTGTGATCACAGCCATGGCAGGAATGTTAGTTGGAATAGTAGCTTCAATAATGACAGGTATGTGCTCGCAGAGCAATTATACAATGCAGTGTTTAAAATCAATTAATACAGTATGCATATATATTAATTTGTACGAAATTCCACAGGACCACAAAACCCAAATGATCTTGACCCAAGGCTTATATCCCCACCAATCGAAAATTTGTGCAAACGTTTGCCAAAGAAGTGGCGTATTTTTCTCGGTTATGAATCGGACAAGAAAAGAGCTCGTTTGGAACTTCCGGTAAGAATTATTAAAGAAATACATGTTTTAATTGAAATCCCAAAGTAAAGTGCCATGAGCTACCTTACCAAATCCAAGTAAATACAGATGAACTGTTAAAGGTTAATAACATCATTACATGTACATTATTCCTGCATAACATATAACATTTTTGCAATTTCCATCCATTCTATTGACTAGTCTACACCAAGGAAACATTTCTATGAAACATGAAACTTGGAAATGTTTCAATTGTGTTTGCATTGGTTTGGACACCTTGTTTCACGAAACATCTTGCGCCAGATATGTAACGAAACATTTCATGTGCAACATTTGTGTCATGAAATGTTTCGATTTTAAAGTTTTATGTAATTGTTTTCTTGATGTGGGCAATGCAATAATGCCTATAGTATACACACCAAAGAAACACTTGCATAAAACATGAAACTGTTTCGTGAAATGTTTCAATGGTGTTTGCATTGGTTTGGACACCTTAATTGTTTCACAAAACATCTTGCGCCAGATAGGTATCGCAACATTTCGTGTGCAATATATTGTCATGAAATGTTTCGAGTTCCATGTTCCATGTAATTGTTTCCTTGATGTGGACTCGGAATATTAAGTATCAAAATTTTACCAAATCTGCTAACCATATGAAACCTTGCTATTACAACATATCCATAAAACTTATATATTATGCCTAGTCCACACCAAGGAAACATTTCCATGAAACATGAAACTTGAAAATGTTTTATGACATGTTTCAATGGTGTTGCATTGGTTTGGGCACCTTGTTTCATGAAACATGCTGTGCCAGATAGGTATTGAAACATTTCATGTGCAACATTTTTGCCATGAATTGTTTTGAGTTACATGTACGTGTTTCATGAAACTGTTTCCTTGATGTGGACTAGGCATAATACATTGCATGAAACATTTCAGAGTAAAATATCTTACAGCTTTTTGTTTATACATGTATAGGGTGTCTGTGAAAAAGAATCCGAAGAAATGTTGGAAATGAAAGTACCTTTAAAATTGGACGCTGGAGACAAATAAGTGGAAATTCTTACTAAAATCCTAATGTAAATGCCATAAACATGCAATGGTTCTTAAATCTGCATACCGGTTTATATTAGGCTTGTAACCTTCAACTTAAATTCTGAGTGAATGAGTTCATGGTCACAGGTCTACAAATGCAATAACATGCATATATGCATTTAAAACTGAAACTTTACTGTCAATATAATACCTGAAAAATAAAATCCATGACAACTGTTGCAACACGTACAATATGATGTATACACGTTGTATGTGTAGCCTAATTATTTAATCCAATCTTACAATTTTTATTAGGCCTATTATACTGTAAATGCACATTCATGTCTAGTTCTACATTTTTCGTACGCATGTACATGTACTTTAATTAATTGTGCGTTAATTTCACGGAATGAATTAAAGTAAAATTTTAAAAAAATATAATGTTTTTATACTAAAATGAAAATAATTATAATATACATGTATACATGTATTTACCTTGAAAGTATCACAAACCTTGGTAGAACTAATTTTTAGATATGGTTTGAAAATTGACAATCTTCACCATCTTGTGGAATGTGGAGAACACCAACCGCGGAGTGCACCGAAATTTAAATAAAAATTTAGATTATTTTACGAGTGTGCCATTCTGCTTATAGCAACAATGGTTAGTTCCTTATTTTTGCCGCTGAATATATATTTGGCATCCAAGTATATCAGTGACGTAACTTGTGGGATAATTTAAATAGCTCGGCGATAACTTCGTGCAAGTATTTATTTGGCCACTGGAACGGCACGAACCACTTCGTAACCAGGAGTAACCTGGTCAACTGCAGTTTGACCAGAGGTTAAGTTTAACCTTCGTTGGTAAAACCGGCCATTAGGATTTTAAGGACTTGTACTTACCCCATATCTACCAGCATTTTATATCTACATATATGTATGAAAAGAAAACTGGGGCATACAAGTATTAGGGGAACTCAGATAGCTGAGCACTCCTGGACACTTGAGCACATTGAAAATTGAGCACTTGTGCCATGCATGCGCAATACCACTCGTTCGAAAAAATGTCGTGCTCAACTGAGCAGATCTCAGGTCCACTCAGTTATGCATGAACATTTTTCGAACGAGTAGTATTGCGCATGCATGGTACAAGTGCTCAATTTTCAATATGCTCAAATGTCCAGGCGTGCTCAGCTATCTGAGTTCCCCTATTATTCAAAATATGCACTTGATTAATGAAGAATACTGTAACAGGGCTCTCACATTTTCTTGAGAATAAAATACCCTGACTTTCCAGGTCATTTTTAAATTTTTCCATGACTAAAAAATTAACACAACCTTTTTTTACTAAGTAAAGTATTTATTTATTCCTAGGGAAATGGATAAAAAAATGAAACATGAACATTTGAAACTATTAGCTTCCTGAACAGTTTCTTTGTATACAGAGACCACGTATACATTGACCGATTTACCCATTTTTTGGGTGTAAACTTTAGCAAGTTTTACTGTATTTTTAAAATAATTTGTTATTTAATGCTTTTCAATCATAGCTTAACAAGTTTAAGACAATTTTCACAACATTCTCTGCAAATGTTGTTTGCATAGGTTTGGACACCTTAATTGTTTCACGAAACATCTTGCGCCATATAATGTAGGTATCGCAACATTTTGTCATGAAATGTTTCATGTTTCATACATGTAATTGTTTCCTTGATGTGGACTCGGAATAATATATTATTAAGTAGCAAAATTTTACCAAATCTGCTTACAACATATTCATAGAAGTTATATATTATGCCTAGTCCTCACCAAGAAAACATTTCCATGAAACTTGAAAATGTTTTATGACGTGTTTCAATGGTGTTGCAATGGTTTGGACACTTTATCTCATGAAACATGTTGCGCCAGATAGGGATCGAAGCATTTCACGTGCAAAAATGTTTGCCATGAATTGTTTTGAATTTGTGTTTCATGAAACTGTTTCCTTGATGTGGACTAGAGGCATAATACATTGCATGAAACATTTCAGAGTAAAATATCTTACTCACAGCTTTTTGTTTGTACATGTATAGGGTACTGTCTGTGAAAAAGAATCCGAAGAAATGTTGGAAATGAAAGTACCTTTAACATTGGACGCGTGAGACAATTAATAAAATAAGTGAACTATTTCTTACTGAAATCCCAATGTAAATGTCATAAACATGCAATGGTTCTTAAATCTGCATCCCGGTACTACTGTATATAGGCTTGTAACCTTCAACTCAAATTCCGAGTGAATGATAGAGTTCATGGTCACAGGCATGAACATGCATATGCATGTAAAACTGAAACTTTAATGTCAATACAATACCTGAAGAATAAAAATAAATTCATGACAACTGATGCTACACGTACAATATGATGTGTACATGTATACGTTGTATATGTGTAACCTAATTATTTAATCCAGTACTATTACAATTTTTATTCGGCTTATTGTAAAGCCCCGTTCTCACGGAGCCAATAAAGCCGCGACATTGATGCCCAAAAAAGTCATGATTTCTGTCGTCACGGC